>JAODAL010012195.1:0-96459 GCA_025379985.1 Phyllomedusa bahiana | reverse complement strand
TTGAAAATAATAGTCCCTTTTGCGTAACCTGTGGAGAGAGGTAAAAGTGGAGAATATATTGACAATTTGGCAAAAAGTAAACAATAGCATCAGGAATGGTGAATAAATTCAATGGCATACACCTCTAATGGGTGTTGTTAGGAAAGGATACAGGGGACCTATCAAGTCCAGTGGCAGAACTCAAGTCGGGTTTAAAGCAGAAGAAGAATCTATGCAGTGGTGTCTCTGCCAGGATCTTCTAGAAAAAAATTACATTTGGGTTTGTAGTCTGATGATTTGCAGACTTCGCAGTGAGGGGTTCAATAATTGGCCAGGGGAGAAGAGTCACATTCTGGATCTCCAGTTCCTAAAGAAAAGATGGAATGTCGTTTGGGGAACGTATGGTGTGCGTCTGTTCTCCCTTGAGCACCAATAACGAAAATGGAAAGCCCCAGCGATAGAGAATGTTCCTTACTCGAAGTATAGTTATGAAGGGTTTGAGAGCAGCTCTTTGGGCAAGAGTATGTCTTGAGAAGTCTTGGAGCAGCAGAATGGGAGAATCTTTATAGAAATTCTTCTGTCTTTGGTGGGTTCTTCGTAGTGTTTCCTCTTTGATTTGATAGAAGTGGATCTTACAGATGATGTCTCATGGACATTCTGGCTACCATGTTGGGCTTAGAGGGACTCAGAATCTGCTTGGTTTTGAAGAAGAATCAGCATTTATAGGAATTTGCCATTAACCCATACTCCCTCCCCTGCAAGTTTTGCCCATATTGAGAGCTTTTGGGACTTTAACACCTTAGGCTAGGTTCACACGGCTTAACTGTGGGGCGTAATTTCGCCCCGCAATTACGCCATGTGGACGGGGCGGGGCGGGAGCGGAGGAGTGAGCGGGGCCGGCACTTCGCCGGCCCATAGACAATCACTGCTAGCGCCGCGTATACACCGCTGGTAATTCACATGAAAGCCCGCGGCGGCCGGGGAAGAGGAGACGTAAACCATAGTTCTCTATGAGAACTGTGAATTATCGTAATGAATGGGCCGTTTTCGGCCCGTCATTGGCGCCCTTCGGCGCGTAATTACGGACCGAAAGACGGCCCATTTTAAGCCGTGTGAACCTAGCCTTACCGACATCCTGATGCTGGTAAGATCCTGCTACATAGCCACCAGGTGTTAGCTGCTAATTGCGCTGTTTAATTTCTGAATCAATGAGAAACGGTGCTGCACAAAAATGGTGCAAGCATTTTTTTTTCACTTTTTGCATTTTTTAGTATATTCTATGGTAATATGAATAACACCATTAACACCATTATAATGCAAAATAAAAGTCCTCATATGTCTATTTAAGTGGAAACATAAAAAAATTATGGCTCTGGGAAGGTGAGGAGAGAAAAACGAGCGTGACAAAAAATAAAAAAAGGCTTTGTCAGGAAGGGGTTACTGAACATACATTTAAAAATAAAACGGACACTTTGGTCCACATTTACTACAGAAAGTGTTATGAAATGCACCAAAAAGTGGCAGATTTTCAGCATGCTACTCCAAGATGCGCCATATTTATCAAACGTATTTATAGACAATCTGTCTAAGTTTACAATGTCTAACATTTAGAAGGCAATAGTAAATGCGGACCGTTGTTTTTGACGCTATACACATGCTGCATTTCCCATTGCTACACAAAGGGGTATTAATGCTATTAATTGTACTGATTACTTTAAAACAGAGTATGAAAAAATTAGGAAAATAGAATTTCCCTGAAACAGAATTAATTGATGTCTGCTTCAATTTTAAAGAAAAAAAAATTATAATAAAAAAAAAAAAAGAAATGAAAAATCCCTTTTGGGCTGCAATGATATTTTTGCATGGGTTTCAGTACAAAATATGTCTTCTGTGCTGAACTTAGCTTGATTTGTAAATTGACAGTAAAAAAAAAAAATACATGTCAGGATAGACAAAAAAGGCCTATCCAGGCGCATTCGTATTGGGACATGTTGCCCTTAATATTTAACACCTCCTCAAAATATCTCCACATACACATCAACATATCTGACCTGCTTAGATATTAAGGATGACCTGTCAGAAAAGAGGCACCACCACTCCAGTTTTAAGGCGCATTATTGAGTATATAGTGCGCTCGAATGTATGAACCTGTCATATGTGGGTTCAGAAATCTGGCTTGTGGTATGCCTTGCATAGTATAGCATATCTTAGGTGCATAGCATATCCTGAGTGCATAACTTAGGATATCATGGTGCAATTCATCTCTTTTTGGTCTACCTAGGCTCCCGATGAACCTGAAATAGGGGAAACGCGTTGGGAAATGTATTGTTTTGGAGGTTGGACCATAACCTTTGGCCCTATTTGAGGGAAATACTATGGGTACTTTAGGGTCAATACCTAGTTTTGTGGGGCCGCTCTCTATTAGGATCCCTTTAGGGTCTAATAGGGTTGGCACAAGGGAAAGTACATTTGTATAAGGGCCTCATTTGATTAACTGTTTTTTCATCATTAGGAGACCAGTGGAGTACAAGTATCGTGAGTAAATATATTTTTCTGTAATGGTTTGTAAATTGTGCCCGAATAGGAAAGTTTTGATGGTGCCTTAATATATGTATAAGGTAGTACTTATCGGTAAAAAGAGAGTTTTTGTACATGTATTTTATCAGTGATTTAATAAAATGTAACGTTTTATATTGGGGTTTTTTTTTTTGCTACTGTGACTCATAACTTAGGAGCATCCAAATGTGTCGTGCCCGTCAAAAATTGCGCATAGTTTTGCTGTATGACTATTCATACTGTAAGGGATCAGCTCGATGGTATGGTAAGACAGGACCCGTCTTTAAATCTGTTTAGGCGAACAGGCGTTTATTTCAGCCTCCAACACACACAACAACATAAACGGGGCTTAACGTCAGCCAAAACGAAGTAAAACAAAACAGTCTTACACAGTCTGTGTGGGACACTTAGGCCCCGTTCACACGGCTTATTCACGGCGGATTTGCGAGCCGGATTGCATTCGCAATTCCGGCGTGAATAAGGGGCGGGTGCGGGGCGGGGCGCGGCCCGCCGGCCCCATAGACAATGCATTATCTATGGCGCGTCCGCGGCGTAAATAATGTGCATGTCACTTTCTCCCCCCGCGGCGGATTTGCCGAGCGGGGAGGAGCGACGGAATCCACTGTTCTCTATGAGAGCAGTGGATTACCGTAATTACTCTGATGGATTGGCGCCGTACTGCAGCGCAAATCTGGCGCGGAGTACGGCGCCAATCCGCGGACAAATAAGCCGTGTGAACGGGGCCTTACAGTCCTGTGTCCAGATAAGCCTCCAGGCTTCCTTGTCTCCCGCTGAGACTGGCGTGTAGTCTGTTCCTGGGATCTTCTGCTGCACTCTCCCAGCTTCACAGACAATCAATTACACCCACTCCCACCTGATCTCCAGACTTACATACAGCCGCCAAACTCTGGCCTGTACCTTGAAGATGTGGGAGCAGTCACCCCCCCAACTCTATGACTACTCCTGTGAAAACCAGACCCAGACTATTTGCTCTGCAAACATACTAACAGAAAACGTATGTCACCAACCTACCGCTGCTGACACCTGAAATTACAGGTTTTCACCTCACCAATGCCAGGGTCTTTGGTGACACATATCTCTGGTCCACCACAATCCCTTCTGTCCTCTTACAATACATATATAGAATAGGGCTACAACAGTTTTTTGGTGCAAAATACACACAAAAAATGTCGCTTTCGAAATCTGACATGTCGCCCCCCAAGTCAAGAAAGATTAATTCAAGATGCATAAAACAAAACAAACTAAACTAACAAATACGTTGGATTGCCAAATGTACAGAATTTGTACCAGAGATAAAAATACTGCATAAATACATAACTAATATTTATGAACACAAACTATCTGCAATATTCAGCAGTTGTTGTGAGAATATTTAAAGGCTTGAATGTGATTTACATGATGCTGATTTCATATTCATAAAAGCATTAGCTGTATTCTCACCTTCTGAAAAGTAAAAGCTGTTCAGCTGTAGAGTCCATTGAAATGATTATATAGATCTTTTGCAGTTATAAACATGAAGCTGATACAATCAACGTACATAGCAAAGATCAAGTCAAGTAAGGCAATGAGTACAGTACTCTGAGAGTCACTTTGACTCTAGGAAAGGAGCCAAAGACGTGGGAAATTGGATCTCGAAATTCTCAGACATGTTTTTACTAGATGTTCTTTGTTCAGGATATTAACCCTTCCTCGACATTTGACGTACATTTATGTCTAGGGGAGTATGGAGCGTTATATATGGTGGGTGCTGGCTGTTTACTATAGCTGGCTTTGGAGATAACTTGGTTAACTACGTAGGTCAATAAAACCTAAATAATTAAACTGCGAAAAAGTATATTATGCTGAAGAAAATTTATATTATAGTGTTCTGTACAATATATGATTCCCACAGGGGAAGGCTAAAAAATAAGTAAAAAAAGATAACTTAAAAAAACAGAACAGGGCGACATGTATGTACTTGGCGATGACAAAACAGTAGAGCAGTGTACAATGTAGAGCAATGGTTGGTGTGCTAGAAAAGACTATACAGAATTCCTGACAGCTTGAGCCATGCTAACTAACTGTTAATTAGCGAGCTATATACAATTAAATAATTTAACAATAAGATAAATTTAATATAGAATTATATTATCTAAATTTAAGAAAGACATAATATAAAATTAATATAAAATTATATATTATAAAATTAATAATAATTTAAATGATATAATATTAGAAAACCAATACAGAAACTATCATAAATCCTGTTATTATAGTATTATCAGTAATTACGAACATATCACAGCAGGCTAGAAATAAAAGAAAAGGCGCTGGAATAGCAAGTTAGTAAATAGAAACTATGGTAGTGATCTTGCTTGGTGCACCACAGGTCCCAGCGAGACCTGTGGTGTGCCATCTATTGTCGTATGTAGAATAAAGTTGAGAGCAGCAAAATAAAATTTCAACACTGATTCAAATTTAATGTAGTAAAAATTAAAACGAAAAAAATGTGTATGAAAAAATGTTCCTAAAGAGTTGATAAAGCATGCAAAATCCTGACCTACATTTTGATGAACAAAAATTTACGTACAATATAAAGGTGTAAACTAAAATATTTCATAGGATTTTAATTATAAAAAACGAAAAATAAAGAAAATATGAACAAAATTTATTAACAATTCTTCAACAGAAAATCAATTCAATGAACTGAAATAGTCTCTATAGAGAAGAGAACTAACAGCATACAAATGTTACAGTTGTTAAGTATGATTGACAGTATTAGTTACTTATCTCTTGCAACATTCTAACCCCTAATTCAGATTGACACAGGGAGAGCATTGTAATGTAGTAGAGAGAGAAACATTAAACAGTATGATTGACGTTCTGTTCTTCACTATAGAGTTTACAGTAGTTCATTAAGTTGCTTTTCTAATGTAAAATTTATTATACCAATAATCGAATTTTGCTCTGATTTTTATATTTTTCTTTGTTATAAATAAAAGCTTACAAAATACTTTTTTTTAATACTTTTATATAGTATGTTAATTTTTGTACATCAAAATGTAGGTCAGTGGGTAAGCCTTTATTCTACATACGGCAATATCCAGTACATAACTGGTCTTGCTGAGACTTGTGGTGCCCCATGCAAGATCCCTACCATAATTTCTATTCACTGACATGCTGGTCTAAAGGTTTTTCTTTTATTTCTAGCCAGCTCTGAGGGTGTCTGTTATCACTGATAATACTACGCTAACTCCGTAAATACCCAATTGAGACTGGGATTTATGGTAGATGCATTATTGGTTTAGTTAATTCATTTATATTATTTAATTTAATATTAATTTTAGATTATATAGTTGTATATACCTTTTCTAGGAGATTTTATATTTTTTTGATATTCTACAATTTTATATTTATTTTATATTATTTAATTTTATATAATTTTATAATTATCATAAATTATTTTTTATTATTTTAGTGGTATAAGTCAAGAAATCATTTATATTTGTTGCCCTATTGGCAATTCTAGTTCGTCGGGCAACATCTTCCCTTCTGAATCCTTTGACGCACCTCCTCTGCTCCTGCTATTGGCTTCTCTTTTGGGGGCATGCTTGCTTCCTTTTGTCAATTTCATAGGCTAGCATGCTGCCCACTTTCCTTAACCTTTCCTCTGCCACCAGTGGATATTTGAAAGGAGCACCTCCCCCAGATTGTTGCAAGTTTGTTTGCGGATTTTGGAGGGTTTAGCAAGCTATTCTGCCAACGTTTTCTAGTATTGACCTTCAGCTAATACTAACCCATTTACAAGTAAACTTTTCCTGTCCTGATCTCCTGCCTGTGACCCGTTTATAATTAAATGGCACCTCCCCAGACCATGTTCACATGGTGTTTTTCAATCTGAAAAAAGGATTGAAAAACGTTGCGTAAAACATAACCAAACATGTACCCAAAGTGTTGTACATGTTTGGATGCATTTTCTGTATAGCAGAAATGCATTCTATAGTTTTAAATAGAGTGTCTGCTGTGTAAAACGGATCAAAAATTGACATGTCAATTCTTTAATCGGATCCGTTTTACGCATCCGAATGACACATGTAAAACACGCATCGTCTGAACGACGATGAGTGTTTTACATTACTTTCAATGTAAAATCACATTGAACATTGGTTGAATACATTTTGGTGTACTTACAGTTGAAACCAGAAGTTTACATACGCTATATAAGAAGACACATATGCATGTTTTTTTCACTATCTGACATGAAATCAGAATAAACCTTACCCGTTTTAGGTCAATTAGAATTACCAAAATTATTTATATTTGCGAAATGCCAGAATAATCAGAGAGAGAAAATTTTTAATGCATTTTTATTACTTTCTGCAAAGTCAAAAGTTTTCATACATTTAATTAGTATTTGGTAGCATTGCCTTTAAACTGTATGACTTGGGTCAAACGTTTTAGATATCCATCCACAAGCTTCTCACAATAGTTAGTGGGAATTTTGACCCATTCTTCCTGACAGAACTGGTGTAACTGAGCCATGCTTGTAGGTCACCTTGCTTGCACCTACCTTTTTAGCTTTGCCCATAAATTTTCAATAGAATTGAGATCAGGAATTTGTGATGGCCACTCCAAAACATTGATGTGGTTATCCTTAAGCTACTTTGTAACCAGTTTGGCAGTATGTTTTGGGTCATTGTTCATTTGATGGCCCATTTCCGCCCAAGCTTTAACTTCCTGGCTGATGTCTTGAGATGTTGCTTTCTTCTTTCCTCATGATGTCATCTATTCTGTGAAGTGCACCAGACCCTCCTGAAGCAAAACAACCCCACAACATGATGCTGCCATCCCCGTGTTTCACAGTTGGGATGGTGTTCTTAAGCTTCTCCCTTTTTCCTCAAAACATAGCGATGGTCATTATGGTCAAACAGTTCAATTTTAGTTTCGTCAGACCACAGGACACGTGTGATGGCTTCTTCCTGACAGAGTGGCCTTCCAGCCTATGTTGATACAGTACTTGTTTTACTGTGGATAATGACATAATCTTACTGGCTTCTGCAGCGTTTTCCCAAGGTTTTTTGCTTTTGTTTGGGTTGATATACAGTCGGAGAAAAGCCATTCATTTGAGCACAAAAACCGTCTCTTCCCTGAGCGGTATGAGGGGGAATTTCCCACCTTGTTTGAATTACGTATAAATGTTTTTACGAGAAAAAGGATTAAAAGTGTTGGAAATTGCATAGGAAACCCCAGAGGTGCAAGTCCTAAATTCTCTTCTGATACCTTGGTTATTTCTTTACACTTTCCCCATGATGTTACACACAGAAGCAGTGTTTTCGGTGGCATTAAAAATACATCCTAGTTGTTCTCTAATAAACTCAGATGTTCCCAATAAACCTATCAGAAGCTTCAAAAGACATGACATATCTAGGGCTGCCCCAAAATTTTTTAACCCCTTTAAGGCCCCCACCCTGTTTTGCCCTTCCCTGAAAGCCCTTTTTTTGAAAATCTGCATGGGTAAAATTTATGTGAGAATAATTTTTGACATTTTTACCTACCCATGTGATTCAAGATTGTTTTCTCGTGACACATTTCTTTAAGTTATAAGAAATTTTTCCCCCTACAATGTCACGGCCACTCCTGTCCCCGGCCCCGCGGGCCGCGGGCGCCCCCGTGACCCCCTGTCGGGTGCCCACGGGGTCGGGTCCCGCGTGGCGCGGGACGAGCCGGGGGGCTGCAACTCCCAGGGATCCCTAACCTCCCCCTTCCCGCGCCGTCCTTCCCCGGCCGGGGCGGGATGCCTGGCCCTAAGGCGCGGCGCGGCCTGTTCTGTGGATTTGGGGGGGGGGGGAGGTGTTAATTGGTAATTGTGGGTTTTTTTATTAAGGTAAGTCCCATAAATTTTTGCCTGGATCTATGTTGCCGGCCTTGCAAAGGGTTCCCAAGTGTTTTTCGCCTTTCCCGTGACCAGACCTCTTGCTACTTTTCGACCGAACTCTGCCGCCCCCCCCGACTTTGCCTGCCCCACGCCACAAAACCTTTGCCGCCCCCCCCCCTGTGTGCCTCCCCACGATAGTTTCCCGGGTACGTTTTTTTGCACCACGCTGCCCCTCGGCTGCCTCACAACAAGTACTAGGGGACGCCCTGGTAGCCTCACCCCGCAGCAAGTCCACCCCGCTTTGCGGCGGGCTCGGGTGAAAACGGGGGCTACTTAGATTCTGTTCCCTGGCGGGGCTTAACTACCACGCTTGCGTGTGGCGGACCCACTCCCCAGCCCTTACAGTTGATCCAGATGGTCCCCCCAAGGTGCCCTCCCCAAGCATCAGGTCTCACGCATTGTTGCCCAGAAAATCGAAAAAATGCCAACAAGGTCAGCTTTGGCCAGCTCACCGCCTGATGCGCAGCTTTTGCATCCCACGTCTCCCCCCATTGGCTCCGTTAATTACTCCCCCCTTTGGCCAGTGGCCCCCAAATTCGGTCCTACCCCCCAGCTTTCCGGTGATCCCAAACTCCCCCGGGGTTTCGTTACTCAGTCTAATGCACGGGATGAGGGCGGATCAATTTCCCTCGGAGGGGTTAAGGGGGCCCTTTGTTGGAACTTTGGGGGAAGGCCCGGCTTGGGGGCAACCCCCTCTGGAAGGGGCGCCCCTGTATGCGGCCCTACGACCTTCCCCCAGGAATTCCGCCCGTCTTCGAGGACCCCGGCCCGGCCTCCTCCCCCGAGCCGCCTCTTGAGCCTCCGGCAGGGGGATTTTCTTCTGTGGGTGTATGCGGTTTAAATTTCCGTACCTGGTTGGGAGCTGCAGGGAAACAACGCCCTTGCGCTACTTTAAAAAGGGTTGCCCAGCGGGTAAAAAAATTTGGCAGCAAGAGCCCTCCCGTCCCCCCCCAAACGAATTAAACATCTGCTACTGTTTTGAGTAAGTTGCGGAGGGGGCAGGAGGAGTTCGCCAAAAAAGGCTTCTCGTTTTTTTTTTTTCTCGGGATTCCATGGCTTCAGGTTTCCGCTTTCCCCCATTCCACCTCCTAAAAACCTCGAGGGGAAACCGATGAAAGTGGACGGGTAACTTAAGGCAAGAATAAAACCGGTCGGGCAGAGAAGCTATGCCCTCTGCCCCACCCGGACCACTTCCCCGAAATGTCCCCTTGTCCCAGCGCCCCGGGAAAACTTACTGGGTGCCGGGGGGCGGCCCTAGGTGCGTTTCCCCTCTCCCGTTGATGTGCCAGAGATGACTTTGATGCTGCCCTTTGTTCCGGAGTTCTCCCTTCCCTGGACTGGGATCTCCCCGGGAACTTCATTTCCTCGTTGGAACCCGGTACCCCTACCGTAGTGGTGGGAACGCGCTATTTTGGGGCAGTGGGGAGCCCCTCCCTGATCCTCCGTTACAAAACCCCGGCCCCGGTGATCTGTGTGGGGCTTGCATAAAAGAAGTTTAAAGGTCCAGTTCTGTCCGGCTTTGGAAACCCGGGCCCCCGGCTGCGGGGCCACGCCCCTAGCTCTTTTTGGAAGGGGGCAAAGTCCTGCTTTTGGGGACCGGAAATGCCAGAACCCTGCTTGGAGGTACACGCCCGGTCCCTACCACTTCTCCGCCCCCCTTGTAAAACCCTTTGCCTGGCCCTCCGGCGAGTACGGACTTTGGGGAGATTCTCCAAAAAGGAGGCCGATTCGCTCCCCCAATCGGCCTCGACTGCCCTATTGCCCTCCCCCCCGAAACCCTCCCCGCGGGGGGTCTCCCCTGCCCGTCCCGGAGATCAGGCCTGTCGGCCTACATTTGGGAGAATTGCAGAAAGGATTCACCATAACCCTCTCCCAGCGGACCCGGGGTTTTTCTTGTGCAGAAGAAGGAGGTTTTCCGCCCGGTATAGACTTAGGGGTCTAAACAAGATCCCCGTAAAAAAACCGCTATCTTTCCATGATCTCGGAGCTGTTTGACCGTTAAAGGGGGCTAGAGTGTTTCCAGTTGGATCTCGGGGGCCTAAAAAACCCATCGAATTCGGAAGGGGCGATGGAAAACGGCATTCAAACGGAGGACATTTGAATATTCGTGATGCCTTTTTGGGGCCCCTATGCAACGCCCCGGGCCCGTTTTCCGGGATTTTGTCAATGACGTTTTCCCGGGCCCTGCTGTCACCTCCCATTTGTATACCTGACGATATTTTGATTTTTTCCCCCTGACATAAGCCCACGGAGACAAGTACCCCAAGCCTGCGACGCCTGGGGAAACCCGATGTATCCCAAATGAGAAGTGTCGGTTCCACCAGGCCAGCCTTCCCTTTTTGGGGTACTTGTTCCCGATCGAGGTCTTCAGATGGATCCCGGAAATTCAGCGATCCAAAACATGGCCGGCCTGTCGGTCTCCCCGGGGGATTTAACGCTTTTTAGGTTTGCCAATACTACCGGGGGTTTATTCCCACTTTTCTGGTATGGCTCCATTGTGCCTTTACCGGAAGAACGTAATCTAAGCTGTCCCCTCTGCCCAAAGGGAAACTTCCCCCAATTAAAATCGCCTTCCCTCTGCACCCTTTTTGGGCGTGGATCCTGAAAAAGATTTGCTGGGGGTAGAAGCCCCTTCCCCGGGCAGGGGGGTCCTGACCCGAAGGGCCCCCAAAAGGGAAAACCGTCCATGCGGGTTTTTTCTAAAATTTCTCTTCGGGAGAACGAAATAGCTTGGAGATGGGAGCTGTTGGCCATAAAATTGGCCCCGGAGGAGTGGCGACATTTTGGGGACTGACTCCCATTTACGTTTTACAGCCAAAAAATCTGCAATCCACAGCGGCTGCGCCTAAAACCCCCAGGCCCGGGGGGTCCTTTTTTCTTCGTTTTGATTTTAAGATCCCCACTTTCGACCGGGGGAGAAAAATACAAGGGGGATGCCCCCCGTTCTTTTGACGTTACCGGGGAGGAACCCGTACTCAGCATATCATCGTCCCCAACGAAGGTCCTCGTGGTCCCGGGGATCCCGCAGTTCCTCCGGGAGCTATGTGCGCCGCACTCGGGGGGAAAATTTGGGGTTTTGGGGATAGCTCTTTTGGCCCGGGCCCTTCGGATTGAAACCTAGTCTCTTAGTCAACTGGGGGCCAACCCCGTAAGATCAAGGACTTTTTCTTTTTTCCCCGCACCCAAGTGCCAAAAAAGGTTTCCCGCCATAGGCCGCGGGCTCTTAGCCCCCTGCCGTTCCGAATCTCCCCGGAACTAGGATGGATTTTTAGGGCCCCCCCTTTGTCGGGAAAACCCGGGTTTTGGGTTGTCATGGTTTTTTTAAAAAACCCCTTTGTGCGCTTTGGTTTTTTGCTCCCCAAATTGCGGTACCTTACTACATTTCGTTACATGGGTATTCCCCTCGTCTCCGACCCAGGGTCCCGTTTGTCTCCAAAATTTTGGATGCTTGGTTCCCGTTGAAAAAAAGTGGATTTTTCTTCCGCAATATCCCCAACGAATGGACAGGGGGAGAGGTAAACAATCTTGGGGAGTATTCGAAATTCGTGTCCCGGAGACGGACAACTGGGCGAGTTGTCCTTGGGCAGGTTTTCTTAAATCATCGGGGGGGACTAATTTCTGGCGTCCCTTTCCCGGGGTCTATGGCCCTCACCCCCCCCTCCCCTTCCCCCGGCTTTTCCCCCTCCGAGTCCCCGCCGTGGAAATCGGTTTTAGGTATCAAGACCATTGGCGAGAGACCCCACAAGCCCTATCCAGGCTTCTGCCCGTATGAAAACCCCGGGTGACAAGAAGGGGACCCTTCCCTCGTTCCTCCCGGGGGTAGGGGGGGGTCTCGTCAGGTACATAGCCTCAAGATTCCCAGTTTAAATTGGGCGGTTTTTTGGGGGCCCCTTAGAATTCTGCGACAATGAACCCCGGGGTCCCATAAACTATTTTCTGCCCCCATTTCCCGGGGTCCCCAACCCCTTTCTGTTTCCCTCCTGAAGCCTCTGGTCCTGAAACGGTTTCCCCAAAGGGGCCTGTCAATCCCGATGCTAGAATCCCGGATGTTTTGAAGTAAGGACTCCGGACATGAAGTCGTCAGGGGGAAGCATTTATTTCTTGTCGTTGGAGGGTTTCGGCCCGAGAGAGGTCCTGGGAACCCAAACCCAAAACCAATAGACCTTATCCGTATTTTCCCTTCGCCTAAAAAGGGGGGAGACCCCAGGGGGGGGGGGGACTGTCAGGCATCTGCTGGGCCCCGGGGGGGCGGGGGCGCCCCGGGCCCCCGTCCCGGGGGCCCCCCCCGGGGTGGGTGCGGCCCGGGCCCGGGACGGCCCGGGGGGGTGCAACGCCCGGGATCACCTAACCTCGCCCCGTGCCTCCCGTCCTCTGCCCGGGCCGGGGCGCGCGTGCCCGTGTCCCCAAAGGGGCGCGCGCGTGTTCTGTGGTTTAAAGGGCCCGGCCCCTTAATTGGCTATTGTGGCCTTCTCCACTTAGGAGCCCAAACCTTTGTGGATTATGTTGCCCCGTGTTGCTAAGCGTTCCAAAATGTTTCTCGCCTTTCCGTGTACCCAAACCCCTTGCTACTTTTTTGATCCCACTCTGGCTCCCCGTTTTGCCTGTCCACGACCCCAACCCCTTTGCCCCCTGTCCGACTGTGCGCCAGACTACGTTTCCCGGGGTACGATTCTGCACCCCCTGCACCCCGGCTGCCTAAAGCAAGTCATTGGGGGGGGACTGGTAGCCTCACGCGAGCAAGTCCATCCCCTTTGCGGCGGGTTGGTGAAAACCGGGGGGTACTTTGATTCCGTTCCCTGGCGTGGCTTAACCCATCGTTGCGGGGGCCGGCGGATCCCCTACCCAGCCTTACTAAACCCCTTTTTTGTTTTTGAAAAATATCAAAATTTTATGAAATTTTGGAAAAAATTTATTTTAAAATTTCAAAATTTCTGCGTGAAACAAATTATTCACCACAAATAGTTTTTAACTGCATCTACCCTATGTCCCCTAAGGGTTGGTATATTTTTTTAAAAGTCTTTTTTTTTTTTCGACATTAGAGGGCTTAGAAAAATTTAGAGTAATTTCTCAATTTTTTAAAAAAAATTTGCAAAAAACATTTTTTTAGGGGAACCCGTTCTGCGTCCCTTTTAGGGGCCCGCATGTTGGATACCCCCTAAGTGACGGGCCATATGAGAAACTAGACCCCCTTAACGATTTTAAACATATTTAGGAATTTGATAACCCCTTTTGATATTCAAGAATTAAAAACAAAAGTGGGGGGGGAAATTTTTAAAATTTATTTTTTTTTCAGATTTTCAATATTTATCCATTATTCGGAATACGGTAAATGTGACCCGGTAAATGCAACTTTAAAATCAATTCTCCAAAGGGCTGGTTTTTTTTAGAGATATCCCCTATGTGGCCCCCAGTGCATTTTTTTGCTCAACCCAAAAAACCCAGATAGGAGGAGCATACTGGATTTGGGGTTATTTTAATGATTTTTTAGGGCCCCATTTCAGGTGCTAAAAAATTTTAATAAACACCCTAAATAAAACCCGCATTTGGAAACAAAACCCTTAAGGGAAATATATCCGGGGGTGCAAAAATATATGCCCCACGGGTGTTCAAAAATTTTTTTTAGTTTAAAGGCTGTGAAATTAAAAAATTTTTTTTTTCCAATAATCTGCAATTTTAGCTTAAAATGTTTCTAAACGGGGAATCGGGAAAAAAAAGAACCAAAATTGTTAGCAATTTTTCCCATTTCGGAAATACCCTAATGTGGTGTAACGCTTTTGGGCATGTGGGGAAATAAAGGGAGGGAGGTTTTTGGGGCTTTTTAACGCAAATTTTGGGGGGGGCCATGTCGCATTTGCAAAGCCCCCAAAGTACAAAAAGGGCCCAAACCTTCCAAAAAGTCCCCCTTTTGGATTCAACACCATAGGGATTATTAGGATGTTTTTGTTTTTAGGCACACAGGTGTTCCATATTTTTTTTTAGCAGGGCAATGAAAAAGGGGGAAAAAGCAGTTGGTCTTGTTTTTTGAGTTTCAAATTTACAGCATTCGCGTGCAGTAAAAATGATTGATAATTTTTACTAGGGGGTCGGTACAAAAAATATAAGATTTTATATATTTTTTTGTTTATTTTTTAACAGTGAAATCGTCTATAAAAAATTGCTTTTTATTTTGTCCTATTTGAAGCCATAATTTTTTAATTTTGCGTGTGCAGGTGTATGGTTGTTTTTGCGGGATGAGTTAATTTTTTTTTTGGTACCATTATGGGGTGAAATGATTAGTGTTTTTAGGTGAAAAAACAATTTTATGCATCGTATTTTGAGACTATAATTTTTTTTATTTTTTCTGTATACAAGCTGATAAGGACTTTTTTTGGGGGAGAATGACTTTTAATTGGACAATTTGGGGTTATTGGATTTTTAGCTTTTTTTTTATTTTAGTGCTGCGGGATGAAAAAAATTTAATTTGTGATTTTTTTTTTTTTTTTTGTTTTTTTTACGGCATTCCCCGTATTTTTAAATAAAGTTTATAGGCAGGTCACTAGCCAGGGAACCAAAAGGGATTTTTTTATTTTTGTCTTTTTTGGGCGATTGCCGTTTGAAAGGGGGGAAAAGGGGGTGAAAAGTTTTTTTATTTTTTTTTTTGTTTTGTGTTTTATTGTTTTTCCTTTTTTTTTTTTTTTTACGTATTTTTTTTTCTTCCCCTTTTTGGGGTTTGAATGGGATCTTTAGATCTCTCATTCTAGGAATATAATGCTTGTTGCTATTATGGTTCCCATGACAACTGTCCAAAATGCCCGGGGCATGCCCCATTTCCCCGATCCCGGGGAATTTGCATCGTCCCGGGGGTGAACCCCCAAACGCCCCGGGCGTATGGTACGCCCCAAAGGTCGTTAAGGGGGTTTAAAAACATAGTAAAAACCCAGTGTATGTAAAAATTTTGACTTTGAAAAAAATAATAAAAAAGGCTTAAAAAATTACTCTCTCATTTTTTTCGGATTTTGGCAAATATAAATACTTTTGGTAATCCTAATTGACCTAGACCGGGTAAGGTTTATTCTGATTTCATGTCAGATAGTGAGAAAAACATGCATATGTGTCTTTTTATATAGTGTATGTAAACTTCTGGTTTCAACTGTATATACTGTACACCCTTTGCTATTGGATATATTTTAACTATATTGTAATCTTGTGGATTGTATTCTAAATATTTAAGCACCTAGCAAATTGACTTATTGATATTCCTGGGATTTGGCCTGATTTGTTTATATTAAACAGGCCTTTCTATCTAATATAGCCTTTTCATCTCTTTAAATGTTTTTAATCCTTTTTCTGGAGTATTAATAATATCTTAATAATAATAATAATAAAGATTATTTTTCTATTATTTTTCGTTTGCACCATTGTATGTGTCTTCTTCCAGTCGTTTATCCTTTGACACATTGGCAGCATTACTTTATTATACTGTGATGCCCGCCATTTCTCCTTTTTTCTTGCTGTGTCCATAATAAATGTGTCTGTGACACACTGTAAGTGCTGAACTAAAATGGGCCCTTTTTTATGACACTTTGGTGCAACCACAATAGTAAATGTGGCCCATATGATTGCCATTTGGGCGATAAAGTCATGTATCAGAGGAAGTCTTGGATACTTGCCAGTTTCAATGAACTTTGTGTACTGGTGACTTTCAGGGCCTCTTATGACAATGTAATTAGTCTTCATTTCTTTTTCTCTGATCTGCACAAGATTCCCCCTAAATTGCTCGCCATATAGAGCAAAATAAGACTATTTCCTTTAAAACATTGCACCATAATAATTCTATCTGTTCCACCAGCGCTAGAAAAATCTAGATTATTAGAAAATTATACAAGACTAGATGCAGCGGAAACAGTTTTGCATTATCTCATTCTATCCTGTATCTATGCATCTATTTTATATTCTAACAGGGTATAGTTCACATTTCTCTTCTAATGTTTCTTTCAAAGTGACAAGCCATCATGTGCAATTTTATGAAAATCAGCACCTTGCATTTGCGACCTCATCCTCATTATATCAGTAAATACTGAGTAATCTTACCAATGATAAATACAGGCAAATTCTACCTAAAATATTTATCTGGTGCCTGGTGACCATATAATAGGGATTCCATTACATAACCAGATAAGGTTGGCTACAATCAAAATTTAAGATTTAAATTTAATTCTAGAATTCTGAATGATAGGTTTTAAAACTTTGAATTTAAAAATTGAAATTGTATCTATTTCTTTTTCAGTGTGAGTACAATGCTTGTTTTGGTATTTACTTTAGTATTTTGTGAGCTGGAACAATAAGAGCCTGTCTGTGATATTTACCTTGAGGATTATTGTATAGTAACATAGCCTCCAGACAGGCACGCCTAGCAAGGAACCTTCAAGCTTGTCCTTTAAGTATCTGCTGTCCTTACTTAAGTTTCTTTCGTATTAACCACAGGTTCCATTGCCCCCAGGGCATCAGGAAAAAGAACACAATGTATTTTTCATCTCTATAAAAACGTGTGTGGTTTGTATTGTATTTATTTAGTAATTAATAGTTTTTTCCAGGATTGCGTAGGAGCTATTATCAAAACGCATTATGCTTTCTGTACATGGAAAGTATGACCTTTTTAATTTAACTAAAGGGGTTTTGCCACGATGTATAATTGACGTGGGAAGTTTGTAAATTAAATAATAAACATTTTCACCATTCATCATTATTAAAAATTCTGCACTGTTTTAGTTTTAGCTGCTCCTTTAGGGATCCATTGTTTACAGCTCGTCTCCAGGTGATACGACCAGGGCTGAGAGCTTCTCAGTCCTGGTCACACATGCTCAGATATCTACTCTCATGCAGCTACTGAGTGTTCAAACTCCAGGTGCTGTCATTCTACTCCCATCCTCTGTACCCCTTAGCACTTAGTCAAACAGTGCAAATAAATAAAAAAAGAAACCTCAATCAGGTATGTGCATTGATAAAGAGCAAAAAAGTCCACAGGTTTGGTTCCTGCAGAGATTTGAACTGAGGACCCTTGTGCCTGGAGGCAAAAGTTTTACCTCTGCGCTAAAATGTAGCTACTTACAGTTCTACACATAAACAGAACTTTCTTTAACTAGAGAGAGGAAAGGCCTGGTTATGTCATCCTGCTGGGTCACATGATGTGCAATTCAAACAAATCACACACGCATCCTTCTGAGCACACAGCTGAAGAATTGGAGGTATGAAATGAGATTGTGGCAAAACCCCTTTAACTAATATGGTTTTCTAAATGCTTGGTGTTATCAGTCAGTTATAAAGCCAAAAATGAAAATACAATCAACTTTACATATATTCAAAATTGTATTCTGCCAGGTACCACTTTTTATTTTTTTTTTCAAGTTTTCCTTCCCTCCCTCTCCTCAGTTTTTAGGCCTTCTCTTTTTTGTTTCTTTTACCTATTCACTTCTTTCTATAAAAGATAGAAACTTGTGACTGGCCAACACATGAGATGTTTTGTAGCCATTTCATTTGGCCTTCTTAGATGTTCTTTATATTTTGTCCTTTTAGATGGGTGTGCACCATTTGTTCTTTTATGATTATTTTAACCTTTTGTACATTTTTCATGACTGTTTAGTTTACCCCTATACTGCTGGGGGGAAAATAATTCATTAAAATGATATAAACAGATGTGCAGCAGGTCCAGTTATATGATAATTGATCCTGTTAAGGTGCCGACGAGTCGACCAGGGAATAAACACAACGCCAAATAGTAAGGGGATCCATGGAACAGGATCCATTATCATCTATCTGGACCTGCTGCACATCTGTTTATATCATTTTCAGGGATGTGAGCATTTTTTCTTTATTCATTTATTACTTTCTATCATGGTGTTTAGGTGATATCATCCATCCTTATTGTGTTGTCCCCTGATGAACCCACATTATCTGTGGGGGAAACGCGTCGGGACAGATAAATGGGATTGGTATTTTCTTTGCATGCCATTTTCTTCCCCCATTGGGGGTTTTTGTATGTGCATCCTTTGATGTTGTGTGGTTTATATGTAGTTTTTTGTTTTTGGTATATTTAGAGGTTTCGTGTGGTGTCTTGACCTAGGGATTTTGTAGGGGCCTAATAGGGCAGGTTCCTGACGGGGTCGCCCTTTTTCAGGGCGGTACCCCCGTATATTGCACATTAGGTTTAGTAGGTAGGATCTTTTAGGAACTTTTTTTAGGGATTATTACTCCCTTATTGTTCCCTTTTTTAGTACATTATTCATAAAAGTTATTTTTTTATTGTAGATTTCTACTTGGCCTGAAGGTATTGGTGTTTATCTGTGTTGTTTGCATACTTGAGCTTTTGTAATACCGGACCTATGTATCCAGGGGTATTCCTCTCCCTCATTTTGTAGGAAAACCGTGGTTTGTTGCTATGTTTCATAAACCAAACCTCCCCCATTTTTATTTTGCTCTTATATTTTTTTTTACTCTATTTGTACCCACTATATCTGTTTTTCTTCTTTACACTATATCTTGACCTATTTTAGTTCGCAGACTTTAACAAATCCATCATGCCGATAGCCTACTGGAGAGAATTATGGGGGTTTTTTGTGTGTGTTGTTCTCACTCTCTGGCATTTCATTCTCTCAGTCAGGGAAGGGGGATGAGGATTGATAATGTCTTGACACTCCTTAATATTTTGAACACTTTTTTTTCTTGTCTTCTCAATTGGGCTTATTGAACCAAAATGTGTTTGTTATGGTCTTTTTGTTGCTTAAAAGTTATTTAAAAATAAAAAATGTCTTTCCAAACAATTATACTTGTAGAACAATTTTATTTCAACAAGATGTTTATTTTGTTGTTTTGAGTCGCAGAACTTCTTCCCCATTCTCTACTTAAGATTTACTTATGACTAGGAAGAATTTTAATACAATAGCCTAGGGCACAAAAAGAAACACATGTACATTGACAAATTAATAGATAAATATTATGCAACGAACATTACTGTACTGTAATTGTCATAGGACAGCACATACACATCAATTACCTAAAGTTATCAGTAGATACAAATGATGCAGCAGATGTGGTTTTTGGGGGAACCTCCTGCCATTTTTCTAAAATGCAACATTTTCTCAGTGCAGCATTTCTGGAGCCATTTTTAATTCTTGCTGTTCCTGCCTGTGTGACCTTTGTTTCCATTTTCAAGAAAAAATTTAAGTTTTTTTTTTTTTGCTGCACTTTTATTTAAAAAAAAAAACAACTAATAAGTAAGACAACGGTACTCAAATGTTCTAATGAAGCAACGTGTCTTCATTTATAAAATTATTGTTGGCCTGCATGTCCCATTGGTTATATCTTTGTTAAACAGTAAAGGAGTTGTTCTAAAATGTGCATGACCTTCAGTCACAATTTATTTTTTTATTATACAGATGGCTCTTCATACTCTTTTTCTTTAACACAGACGGCTTCCTATGTAATTTTTTTCACACAGACTGCACCCTATGTGCCCCTCGGTTATAAAGACTGTTCTCCATGCTTCCATCTCTATCACATACTGCACCTTATGCCCCTTCTCTCAAAGACTGTTCCACGTGCTGTCTTCCCTAACAGACTGCTCTCCTTACAGACTCTTCCACATGCCTCCCATCATACACAGAGTTTTCCTTATGCCCCTCTCTTAGTCCCTATACTTCTCTGTCACAATTCCTACCATTCTGTCCAAAGCAGAAAGCTGATCACTGATTGTTCAGCTTCATGTTTCCTTTATTCATTAACTTCTTTGATTTAGGGCATAAAGATGATAGAGTTATAATGAAAGAGCCACAATGGTCTCTCATTAGTGCTCTGCCAGAACATGTACCAAGGAGCTCAGGGAGTATCAGAAGCAGGCTGTGCCTTAGCTCTAAAGCGGAAATATGTTGCATGTATGCAGAGTTAAAAAGGAATGGAGCCCTAGGGGTGACCCTGGGCAATTGCAGAACCCAGTGAAAGTCACAAAACGGTGGAGACTTTTGAGCATTTGTCTCTTTTAACCTTTCCTATTACTATTACATAGCATCTAAATGTCGCAATAAAACTTTGCCTAAAAGTCAATCATATTGCTCTAGATTTATACTCAAATTAAGAAAATGTCTATACTAGAATGCAAATAAATATTTTTCACCGAAACAAGCTAAAATATAGAGTAAATGTATACACAATATAATGGGCTACATACATGAAAACTGTTTAGGTGTAAGACTTTCTGGGTCACAGGTATGTATTTTGGCATCCAGGCGCCATTTTTTTGCGCATTAGTAGCGTAGAATGCGCCTGAATTCATGAGCCTGTTTTACTGCGGGTCATAGATTTGGTACTTTCTAGCTGCAAAACGACAAATCAGGCTCAGGTAAACCACTTTTAAAGTAGTCCTCCTGTTCCAGCAGTAATGTGCCTGGATTTGCCGTCCTCCAGTCATAAATTTGTAGATTCATATGGTTGTAATACGACATGTCTCCAGCACGACCCCCGATCTCAGGTGCATTACAAATTGTATTGGGCTCTTTGTAACGTGCCTAATACTGGAGTGTGCCTGATTTAAAATATAGCAAACAGGGCTGCGCCAGTTTTTGGGCTGAAAGGACGACAGAATACTGGCGCAGCCCTGTACATACATGTTGCCCATAGCAACCAATCAGAGCTCCCATTTTATTTCATATAGTGCACTCAAAGAATGAAAGGGGAGCTCTAATTGGTTGATATGAACAACAAAGAAAGTCCAACACATAGACAGTCTTCATACATAAGGGTCCTTGGTGTTTAATATTTATAAGTAGTAAAATCTTCAGGCTGCACCATGGAACAGCAGTTACCTTATAATAAGTATTTTTTTTACAATGACAAGAAATTTGGCACACGAGCCAAATAACTCCTCCCTACAATTCAACCATCTAATCATTTGTATTCTAACGCCTATCCTCTTATTCAAACATTGGGAAAGTTCAAATGAAAGGCTTCAAATTGATAACTCATTAAAACTTCCAACAAGAAAAAAAAAAAATAGCAGGTCAAAGAGAAACCATTTTTATGGAGAAGGTTCCCGCTGGTAATATTTGTGTTTGTGGGGGTGACGTCAGTGAGGTTGACACATAATTACTAGAGGCAATTAAACAACAGATTAGGGGAATATGCAATACAGAGGTGTGGAAAGGAAAATACAATGCCAAGATTTGATACCACACTCATTTAAATGACTTAAATATATACAGGCAGGTCCTGACTTACAACATTGCGGCTTCCATCTGTCTCCTAGTTACAAACAGAGACTAAGGTCCACACAGGGGCGTTGCTAGGGTCCTAAAACATCCGGGGCTCGGGCCCTTTGTGTTTTTCCCGCCTCATTGTGAACTGCGGATGTTTTTTTATAGAGAAAAAAACCTTCTGTTCCTGTCACTAATTTTCTGCACATCCCACACAGATCCCGTCCATCTCCTCAGCAGTCACTGTACAGTAAAAATCACCAATGACAAATTTACTTTTTCAGAACTTCTCACCTTCATATGACAATACCCCTAAACAGTCACCAAATAATCCACCGATACATGGAGCAAATCTACCAGACAAGTGATTGTGACTAAAAACACTCCTACAAAACCAAGACCCAAAACTATTACTACTTAAGGCTCAAATAATCCTGCCAGACCCTGACCGAACGCGACCCCCACATGTGACTACCAGCTGTACACAGGCTCTGATTACATATACCACCGCCATACAGGGCCCAATATTAGTCGTAGATAGTAGTTGTATGTAGACTCTGCAGACATATAAGTGATTACCCTGCTGTTACATTTAGTAACTCACCGGAGACGTCTTTTCTGATCAGCGTCGTTCACGTTCCCTTTTCTTCTCCATCCGGTTCACACCTTCATGCTGATTGCTCCTGGCCAATACTCGTCCCTGAGGATTTGGACACAAATATCTTAGAATCCTCACATTTCCAGCAACTCTTAATTTTAGGTATATCAGTCCCCTCAGTTAGGTATATAGGGGCACTGAAGCAGTATATGGGGCCACAGGCAGGTATATGGGGCCACAGGCAGGTATATGTGGGCCACAGGCAGGTATATGGGGGCCACAGGCAGTATATGGGGGCACTGAGGCAGAATATAGGGGCACTGAGGCAGTATATCGGAGCACAGACGCAGGTATATAAGAGCACTGAGGCAGGTATATAGGGGCACGGAGTAAGTATAGAGGGGCCACAGGCAGGTATAGGGGGGCAAAGGCAGTATATGGGGACAAAAGAAGGTATATAGGGTCATTGAGGCAGTATATGGGGCCACAGGCAGTATATGGGGGCACTGAGGCAGTATATAGGGGCCACAGGCAGGTATATGGGGCCAAAGGCAGTATATAGGGGGCACAGGCAGTATATGGGGCCACAGGCAGGTATATAGGGTCATTGAGGCAGTATATGGGGGCACTGAGGCAGTATATGGGGCCACAAGCAGGTATATAAGGGCACTGAGGCAGTATATGGGGGCAATGAGGCAGTATATGGGGGCCACAGGCAGGTATATGGGGGCACAGGCAGGTATATGGGGGCACAGGCAGGTATAGGGGCAACAGGCAGGTATATAGGGGCACAGGCATCATATGGGGCCACAGGCAGGGATTATGGGGGCCACAGGCAGGGATATGGGGGGCACAGGCAGTAAATGGGGGCACAGGCAGTATATGCGGGTCACAGGCAGTATATGGGGGCCACAGGCAGGTATAAAAGGGGCACAGGCAGCATATGGGGGCCACAGGCAGGCATTATAGAGGCACAGGCAGTATATAGGGGGCCACAGACAGGGATATGGGGGCCACAGGCAGCATATGGGGGGTCACAGGCAGGGATATGGGGGCCACAGGCAGGCATTATAGGGTCACAGGCAGGGATATGGGGGCCACAGGCAGGCATTATAGGGGCACAGGCAGGGATATGGGGGCCACCGGCAGGCATTATAGGGGCACAGGCAGTATATTTGGGGCACACAGGCAGGTAAACGCTATAAAAATAACAACATTAATACTCACCTTAACCCCTCGGGGAGCGCGCTCCGTCCTCTTCAGCCCGCGCTCCTCCGGCAGCTCCTCGGGCGCACGGCCTATGACGGCTGTGCGCCCGAGGACAGGCAGCGGCGTGATGACGTGATGTCATCGCGACGCTGCCGGCTGAGGCGCACGGGGCCGCGGCGGGTCCTCAGCGCTGTGAGGGACCCGGCGGCCTCGCGGTGTCGGACCTGCGGGTCGACACTGTCTGCAGGGCAGGGAGCGCTCGCTCTCTGCCCCGCAGAAGCCCTCAGCTGTGTGTGCGTCCAGCGGACGCACATGCAGCTGAAGAGCCAGTCGGTGCTCCAGGCCCAGCGCAGAGGCCTGGAGCCCGGGAGACTCGGGGCACAGGGGGTTTTATTCGGGGCCCGAGCCCCGAATAAAACAGCCTAGCGACGCCCCTGGGGCCACATGTATGAAAAATGTCTAGGTGAAATGAAAGGGGCGCTCTGGTTGCTATGGGCAACAAAGTGAGTTTTAAACTTTGGCAGTTTTCATACATGTGGCCCTAAGTGTCTGTGAGTGTGTAAGTGTAGGGAATGTCAGCGGTGTGTGTGACAGAATGTAGGGGTTAGCAGTTAGGGATCTTGGTAGATGTGCCTAAGAAGATATATTCTTAGCGTGCACTTAAAGGGGTTTTGCCACAATCTCATTTCATACCTCGTGCATCCAGCTCTTCAGCTCTGTGTGCTGAAAAAGGGGCGTGTGTGATTTGTTTGAATTGCATATCATGTGACCCTGCAGGATGACATCACCAGGCCTATCCTCTCATTAGTCAAAGAAAGGTCTGTTTATGCATAAAGTTGCGAGTAGCTCAGAGGTAAAGCTTTTACCTCACAGCACAAGGTGCCTAGGTTCAAATCCCTGCAGTAACCAAACCTGTGTTTTTGTTTTTTTCTTTATCAATGCACAAACCTGATTGAGGTTTATTTTTTTTATTCATTTGCACTGATTGACTAATTACTAAGGAGTACAGAGGACGGGAGTAGAATCACAGCACCTGAAGTTGAACACTCAGTAGCTGCCCGAGAGGAGAAGTGATGTCTGAGCATGTCTGACCAGGACTGAGGAGCTCTCAGCCCTGGTCGTATGCCCTGGAGATGAGCTGTAAACAATGGATCACTAAAGGAGCAGCTAAAACAAAAACAGTCCAGAATTTTTAATATTGATGATTGATGAAAATGTTTATTATTTAGTTTGCAAGTTTCCCACATCAATTTTACTTCGTGGCAAAACGCCTTTAAAAATATGAAGGTTCTGAGTGTACCTGAAGGGATGGGGTAGCATGTTCCAAAGAACTGGTGCAGCATGTGCAAATCTTGAAGATGTTCTTTGGAGGTTCAGATGATTGAAGCATGTAATTTAAGATCATCAGCAGAGCAGAGAGATCGGGTTAGGTCTTAGACAAAGTTTAGGGCGAAGAGGTAGGGGGAGCAGCGCTGTGAAGAGCTTTATGGGTGAGAGTGATAATGTTATGTTGTATTCTGTACTGAATGGGCAACCAGTGCAGCGAGTGACACAGGGTAGGGCATCAGTATAGCGACTGGAAAGTAAGACTAGCCTGGCTGCTGCATTTTGGAGTGGGGAGAGTTTACAGAGAGGGAGACCGACAAGTAGGGAGTTACAGTAGTCAAGACGAGAAAGGAAAGAATAAGAGCAACAATGAGAGTTAGAGTTGTTTCTGCAGTAAGAAAAGGATGAATTCTGGAGATGTTCTTGAGGTGCAGGTGACAGGAGCAGGCAAGGGATTGAATATAGGGGGTGAAGGACAGATAGGAGTCTAGTATGACCCCAAGACAACGGGTCTACTGCCCAGGAGTTATGGTGGCACCATACACTGAGAGAGAAATAGAATGGTAGGGTTGGTTGGTAGATGGTGGAAAGACAAGAAGTTCAGTTTCAGTAAGGTTTAGGGTGAGAAAGAGAGAAGACATGATGTCAGAGACAGCGGACAGACAGTCACTGGTGTTTTGTAGCAGGGCTGGAGTGATGTCACAGGAAGAGGTGTATAATTGGGTGTCATCAGCATAGAGATGGTACTGGAAGCCAAATCTGGTGAAGGTTTGTCCAATGGGTCTGTGTAGATTGGAAAAAGGAGAGGGCCAAGAACCAATCCCTGAGGAACCTCAACAGCAAGAGGAAGAGAAGGAAAACCTGCAAATGAGACTCTGAATAAGCGGTCAGAGATGTAGGTTGAGAACCAAGAGAGAGTGCTGTACTGGAGGCCAATGGTGCTGAGCATATCGAGGAGAAGTTGGTGATCTACAGCAATAATAATCAAGTGACACCCTTAACCAGTAAAAATTAGATACCATCAAAACAAATAAATATAAGAACATGCCACAGGTATACGAATAAAAATATGTGTATCAGTAAGAATAAATTATACTGTACCTAATAGTCAGACCTAATGATGTCTATGTACCTAAATTAAGAAACCACAATACTTCACGGATCAAAAGTCTTTACTGTGGTACCTGACCCTTCTTTGTCTGACAAAGTAAAACTGGAGGTATCACTGTTGCAAAATAACAAGACAAAATCTACATGTTGGTTAAAGTATTACCAACCTGCTAGGTGCTATCTGATGTGAATTTTAAAGAGCATTGGGTGTACAGACCCTATACTGTAGGTGGCAGCATTTATATTAGATTAAATGTACAATGTATCTCATTACAATTGATGTAATTCTCAATATTAAATGTCCTATTTAATGTTGTTCAAACAAACAGAGCAACAGTTTCAGAATAATCACATTTAAAAAGCCAGTAGCAGCCAACAATGTTTTGATGTTGTAATCAATACAAATAGTATAGGAGACACTAAGGGCGACATGTATGAAATGGTTTTTCACCCTTTTTCTGGTGTACAATGCACCTAACTGTGCCGGCTACGATGTCTAATGCACCTTACGAATGTTTTAGGCGCATTGTTCGTAAAACTCGAGGCTTTCGAATGCGCCTAATATGAAGGGGTGTTCTGGGGGCGTGTCACACCACATTCGTAAGATTAGACATATATATGAATTTGGTTTGGCAAAACTAGGCGCATTACTGCTCTGTTTTAATGTGCTCTGCCTGAGCCTGAGGAGTCGAAGTGAAGCTAGATTTGCTGTAAGGGGCAAAAATATCCCTTATTTCTCAACTTACACCAGTACAATAATAAAAAGTAATTTCTGATAATTATCAAACTATATAAAATAAAATTATTTAAATTTAATGAAAAATATGATCATATAAAATTAATTTAAAAATATATAATGTCCCCAAAATATAAAAATATGTCCTATAAAATGTATTTAAAATTCATAGAATCTTAAACTAATTTTACATTAAATAACCCACTGATGAAGTTGTTCAGATTTTCATATTTAAAATTTTTACTACATTAAATTTGCAATGTATTTTTGCTGCTTTCACCCTTTATTCTACATACAGCAAGAGCCAGCACAGCACAAGTCTTGCTGGGACCTGTGGTCCTCCAAGCGGGATCAGTACCATAGTTTCTAT
Source organism: Phyllomedusa bahiana (assembly GCA_025379985.1). Classification (NCBI taxonomy): domain Eukaryota; kingdom Metazoa; phylum Chordata; class Amphibia; order Anura; family Hylidae; genus Phyllomedusa; species Phyllomedusa bahiana. The sequence goes on along the minus strand of JAODAL010012195.1, from coordinate 69,420 downwards.
TCACTGACATGCTATTCTAATGACTTCTCTTATTTCCAGCCTAGCTATAGCCTTTATACATGTTAGGTACATTACTTATGCGTTTAAGATCCGTAATGCGCCTAACACATAGGCGAGGCACGTCGAACGTTACACACCATTTATGAACGCACAAGAACCACTTTCATACATCAGGCGCATTATACACCGAAAATGAGACTCGACTATTCACTACAACGCGCCTTCCTTCATACATGTTGCCCTAAGGATCCCATGGTAGGTGCACTCCTGGAAACAAACTTAAAGGGTATCACATTTCCAGGAACTTTATTGCAAAAAAAGACAATTGACAGAAGTGTTCAAAATAATAGCAGCCCAATATGACTGACCAGATTAATCACTGTTTTTGTAATAAATCCTGTTACCACATGTCAAACAATTGACCAGTTGGTGCAGTAGATTCTTAGACTCCGCATTCATGGTCGGCATGTTTGTGAGTCTGTGTATTTAAATAATTATTTGAAAGGGAAACTGTTCAAAATAATAGCAGTGTGGAGTTCAATGAGCGAGGTCAATCATTCTGTGAAGAAACAGGTGGCACTTATTTTAGGGTGAAGCCAGCACATGTTGTACATGCATCTCTCTATGAAAGCCTGAGAACTATGGGTCATTTCAGACATTGTTCAGAAGAAATGCCCTTGAAATGGGCGTCTCAACACGACAACAACCATAAACAGACCAGTAAACGAGCAAAATATTGGTTCCAGTCCAACAAAATTGAGGTTATGTAGTGGCCGCCCAATCCCCGGACCTTAATCTGATAGAACACTTGTGGGGTGACATCAAAAATGCTATTTCTGACAACAAATGCAAATAAATTGTGGGATGAAGTCAAAGCATCTTGGGCTGGAATAACAGCTGACAAGTGCCAGAAGTTGGTTGACTCTAGATGTGAAGCAGTTCTAAAAAACTGAGGTTATACAACTAAATATTAGGTTACTCATTCACAGGAATGCTAAATCCTACAAAAAAGTACATATCGTGAGTTTGTAAAGATAAATGCAGACTAAGGGCTTGTTCACACGACGTTTTGGATGCGTATTGGATGCGTTTTGCATGCGTTTTACGGATCTGTTTTTGGATGCGTTTTTTCCATGCTTTATTTAAATCAACCTATCAAACTGCAATTTAAATATCATATAACCTATCAATGACCAAGAAAAAACCCTTTTTTTACCTAGTGTCAATCAAGTGTATTTTTTTTTTTAAATCAACCAATAGTTTTCAAACCCACCCCATGTAAATTAATTAATAACAATCATTTATAAACTAAATCATTTAAACTAAATATATATTTAGTATACATATATATATTTATATAAATATACATTTATATACTATTATATACATTTATAATATTATATACATTTATATTATATATAAATACTATACAAAAGTATATTTATATATATATATATATATATATATATATATATATATATAATCTATTACATACATTTATATATATATATATATATATATATATGTATATATATATATATATATATACACATTTATATAAATATATATTTATATACATTTATAAACTAAATATAACCCAAACATAATATTCAAATTTTATATTTAATTTAAATCCGATGCGTTTTACGGATGCGTTTTTGGCATCGAAAGCGGATCCAAAACGCACCCAAATGTATGCTGCGCTTTTGGATCCGTTTTCGGGATGCCAAAAGCGCACTCCATTATTTCCTATGGGGATTTCTCTTGCGTAAAACGCAAGAAGAATTGACATGTCAATTCTTAAAACGGATCCGAAAAGCGGATCGCGAAAAGCGCATCGGCCATCACTCGTGTGAACAGCGATGCGCTTTTGCCATTGAAAGCAATGTTAATCACACTGACAATTGTTAGATCCGTTTTGCGGATCCGTAAAACGGATCCGTAAAACGGATCACAAAAACGTCGTGTGAACAAGCCCTAAGCCCAATGTTCATTTTTTGTTATTTTCTGTAAAGTAGTTAACAATTATATACATTTCTCATCATGTTTTGATTTAGAGAACAGTGTGCAATGTTCCCAATGCATTGAAATACAAACTATTGTAAAGAGTTTGGGCCACATGTATGAAAACTGTCTTGGTCTAAGACTTTTCTTGTTGCCGATAGCAACCAATCAGAACTCCGCTTTCATTTCATGTGGTGCTCTGAAAAAATGAAAGTGGATCTCTGATTGGTTGCTATGGGCAACAAAGAAAGTCTTAGTCCGAGACAGTTTTCATACATGTCCCCCTTTGTGCTTAGTTCATGTTTTTGAACACACTGCTATTATTTTGAACACAACTGTAGTAAGGAATGCAGACAGTCCTGGAAACATCTCTTGGAAGGATGTAGATTCTTGGGAAGGCCAGTGAAGCTAGGGCTGAGACCAGGCACCAGGATAATAGGCAGTGGGCACAGCGGGAACTGGGCCAGAAGATGGAAACACAGGCTAAGGGAAAGTGAACCAGGCAGGATGGTACACAGCAGACACGGGGAATTCTGAACCAGGCAGGGTGGCACACAGCAGGCACAGAAGACGCAGAGCCAGGCAGGATGGTGCACAGCAGCAAGAAGACGCAGAGCCAGGCAGGATGGTACACAGCAGGCACGGGGGATTCTGAACCAGGCAGGGTGGCACACAGCAGGCACAGAAGACGCAGAGCCAGGCAGGATGGTACACAGCAGGCACGGGGGATTCTGAACCAGGCAGGGTGGCACACAGCAGGCACAGAAGACGCAGAGCCAGGCAGGATGGTGCACAGCAGGCACAGAAGACGCAGAGCCAGGCAGGATGGTACACAGCAGGCACAGGGGATTCTGAACCAGGCAGGATGGTGCACAGCAGGCACAGGGGATTCTGAACCAGGCAGGATGGTACACAGCAGGCACAGGGGATTCTGAACCAGGCAGGATGGTACACAGCAGACACGGGGGATTCTGAACCAGGCAGGGTGGCACACAGCAGGCACAGAAGACGCAGAGCCAGGCAGGATGGCACACAGCAGGCACAGGGGATTCTGAACCAGGCAGGGTGGCACACCACAGAGACAGGAGACTCAGAACTATGCAGGATGGCACACAGAGGGCACAGCAGATTCTGAACCAGGCAGGATGGCACACCGCGGGTACAGAAGACACAGAGCCAGGCAGGATGGCACACAGCAGGCACAGAAGACGCAGAGCCAGGCAGGATGGCACACAGCAGGCACAGAAGACGCAGAGCCAGGCAGGATGGCATACAACAGGCACAGGAGACTGCGAACCAGGCAGGATGGCGCACAGCAGGCACAGAAGACGCAGAGCCAGGCAGGATGGCACACCGCGGGTACAGAAGACACAGAGCCAGGCAGGATGGCATACAACAGGCACAGGAGACTGCGAACCAGGCAGGATGGCACACAGCAGGCACAGAAGACTCAGAGCCAGGCAGGATGGCACACAGCAGGCACAGGCGACTCAGAGCCAGGCAGGATGGCACACATCAGGCACAGTGGATTCTGAAACAGGCAGGATGGCACACAGCAGGCACAGAAGACGCAGAGCCAGGCAGGATGGCACACAGCAGGCACAGGGGATTCTGAAACAGGCAGGATGGCACACATCATGTACAGGAGACTCCAACCCAGGCAGGATGGCACACAATAGGGACAGGAGACTGTGAACCAAGCAGGATGGCACGGAGAAGGCACAGGAGGCTCAGAACCATGCAGGATGGCACTCAGAGGGCACAGCAGATTCTGAACCAGGCAGGATGGCATACTGCGGGTACAAGAGACTCAGAGCCAGGCAGGATGGCACACAACAGGCACAGGAGACTGCGAACCAGGCAGGATGGCACACAGCAGGTACAGAGGATTCTGAACCAGGAAGGATGGTACACAGCGGGTACAGGGGATTCTGAACCAGGAAGGATGGCACAAAGCAGGTACAGGAGATTCTGAAACAGGAAGGATGGCACACAGCAGGTACAGGAGATTCTGAACCAGGAAGGATGGCACAAAGCAGGTACAGGAGATTCTGAAACAGGAAGGATGGCACACAGCAGGTACAGGAGACTCCAAACCAGACAGGATGGCACGGAGCAGGCACAGGAGGCTCAGAACCATGCAGGGTGGCACACAACAGGCACAACAGATTCTGAATCAGGCAGGATGGCACGCAACAGCTACAGGAGACTCAGAAAGAGGCAGGATGGCACAGAGCAAGCACAGGAGACTGCAAACCAAGCAGGATGGCACAGAGCAAGCACAGGAGGCTCAGAACCATGCAGATTGGCACACAGAGGGCACAACAGATTCTGAACCAGGCAGGATGGCACACAGCAGGTACAGTGGATTCTGAACCAGGAAGGATGGCACAAAGCAGATACAGGAGACTCAGAGGCAGGCAGGATGGCATACAACAGGCACAGGAGACTGCGAACCAAGTAGGATGGCACACAGTGGGCACAGGAGATTTCCATTTGGAAAAATCTGAAGTGTTGGCACAATCTTATTACTTATAACTTTAAAAAAAGAACCTGTGACTGTTTCTGATGTGACCGTTTTAGTAAATACTTGTGTTCCCTGTAAAATAACAATTCTGGAGCATCTTCTCTTATAAGGGTAAGGCCACACGGCAGTTGTAAAATGCCAATTGGATTTGTTTAAGAATTTGGCTAGTATTTCATCGTCTTTCGAATGGTTCTGGGGGATGGTTCTGTCCACGGTTTGCTGATTCAACCATCCCCCTAACCCTTGCATAGCACACCTTTCGCCTGCAAACCATGTTATCAGTTTTTTGTAACGCTGGCGGTGTGAAAGTCCCAGTAGAAAAATCGTGCAGTGTAGAGTACTGGGCGTATTTTCTATTTAAGTCTATGATGATGGTTGACAGTTTCAAATTTGAAAACCGTCTGAAAATCCATCTGAAAACCCTGCCATGTAGACTGACCCTAACTCTGTATTGTGCTGTTCCTCTGTTATGGGTTTTAGAAATAGGTATGTGTCCCTGCACAGACTGACGGTCAGCACTGACTGGACAATGTCAGACTGTGCAGGGACATCCACTCCCAACTGGGGACATCCATCTGAGAGATTGGTAATGAATTTGTAGATAGAACAACAGGGGAAGCATGCAATACAGAGATTTAACCCCTTAAAGACAGTAAAGGATTATTCCCACTTTAGACAATGATGACATATCATTAGGATATGCCATCATTGTCTGATAGGTCCAGGTCCCAACCGTGGGACCCACACCTATCTCTAAAATAAGCCCTGAAACCTTTCTGTTCTTAATGGAGAGGTGATTTGGGCTCTCCCATAGACATGAATTGCAGTTTCAATTCCGATCGCTGCTCAGCTATACTCGGAACCTCCATTTATGTCTATGGGAGTGTCCTGACCACCTCTCCAATCAGAACAGAGAGGTTTTGTGGCTTATTTAGGAGATAGGTCCAGGTTCCACCTCTGGAACCCGCAGCTATCAAACAATGATGGTATATCCTAGTGATCTAAGAAATCCACAAATAATTTTCTATGTACTAGTTAAAGGGGTGTTCCAACAAAGCAAAGTCCACTGCACAGGTCAGCTCTCAGCTACTGCGAACCGACCATGCATGAGAATGAGGAGGGTGGAGCTTGCAGCTATCTTCCATATTAACTTCTATGGGAGTGCTGAATATAGCCAAGCAAGGTTTACAAAAGTTTTCAGGAAAAAGCAATACTCAAGGAAAACGTATTTTATATTTATCTTTTTAATGAGCACTGGGTAGTCTTGTTAATCAATATATATATATTAGGTGATCTTCTATCAGGGCAGACCATTCTAAGACAGAGAAGAATAGTCTTTCTGCTACCAACCATTCCACTTTTTTATCAAATCTGGACCCAGTACAATATTCTTTGCACAATCTACAGTAAAGTTAGTTCACCAAGAAAACCAAGCCGTCCTGGATTCTTTATCTCACTGATCAAAGTTGAAAGCTCATGCACATATTGATGGCCCACTAGACTTCAGTAAATTAAAGCAATATATGTAGCAGCACAGAGTATTCTTCTGTTAAAATATAATCTTTAATAATCTATTGTTAAAAAGTTATAAGTCATCAAGAGTGAAAAAAGATGCATGATATTATCTCATATCAGTGAATACCAGGCTAGCCATCAAGGGCTTAATTGTTTTAATGTACTGGTCCAGCACTTATGTCTTAAAGGGGTTGTCTCATCTCAAAGTTTCATAGGATGTATGAATGAAATAATGCTGCTTTGCTCTGTCACTTCCTGGTCAAGTTGTCCTGTATTAGCTATGAGCTCTGGGTATTCAGACATCGCTTTTTAGTTAAAGGGGTTTGCCCAACGATCTGAAAGTTGTCGTGGGATCCTCCATAATGGGTTATTTAATCACTTTTTAAATATATGTCAGTGAATGCCTCGAGAGCTACAGCCTTCCTTACTTGCCTTGGTTTCCTGACAGTTTACATTAGACATAAGACCATGGAGTTGATCTGGTGCTTGCATGTTTGCACCTTCTATCTGAGGCAAGGGAATATGAATGAGCTTTGAAGGGACTGGAGAAAGATCCTGTGTTTATTTTGTATAGTGAAATCCATTGTTTTTTAATGTATTTTGCTGAAGTAAACACGCTCCTGGCTCTCCTGCTCAGCCCCTTCTTCCTCTCTCTGCCGCCTGTTCCTGAAGGAATGAAAGAAGGCTGCACATGCTGAGAGGGGGTTAATTTTTTTCTTTCCTGTGCAAATAAGAGGGAGAATTAAAACACATATAGCTTGTGACAATACAGTTTCTCCTCTGTGGATTAGCAAAAACAATGTTTTGCTAGTAGTTTATCAGGAACATGCGTGGGGAGGTGAGGGATGTCATCACAGAAGAGTTCTTTAATCACAGGAAACACAACACCCCTTTTTCAAGCCTCAACGTGGGGAAGTATCTGCTATTGGTATGGAACTCAACTTCTTGGCTGGCAAAACCCCTTTACCTCAGAAGCTTCCCTGGTCTGACAGCAATGAGATTTAAGTAAACAGCAGTAATTACATTCTTTTGTCCTGAGAAGATCAGATAAACAAAACAAGCTCTCACTGACTAAAGTTCTGTGCTGGCAGCAACCTGTGTGATGATTTCACAGCAGGAGGGGAGCAGGGGGGGAGATGTACATAGGTCGGTCACTTGGGGGAACCAGAGACAGCCAGGAAAGTGATAAAATCACTTGTAGCTCCTTAACAAAAAAAATGAACAACGCAATATATTTGGAAAACATTTTTATTTAGTGTTCCCTACATGTTGAAAGCTGATCTTTGTAGCGAGACAAACCCTTTAAGTAAAAAATGTAGCTTTATTTCTTCATATAGATAAAATCCAACAGCATACATATATGTCACAGAAACCAACCCACGGAAGAGGTTTACTGACGTGTTTCTAACCTCTGTGGGTCCTTAAAAAAGTTTTCTCACCACAATGATTCACTTTTAACATGTAGGGAAAAATAAATTAAGATTATTATCTAAGCATTGTTGTGTTGATTTTGGTTTGGTCAGCAGATAAAGAAGATTTTACCTCATCTTAGGGCAACATGTATGAACGTCAGCATTGACAGGCAAATTCTAAATAGCATTAAGGCAGTATAGAATGTGCCAGAGCCTGTTCTTCTGCAGGTCATACATACAGGGCAGTGTAGAGCCAATACGACAAGTCTGGCTCAGGCACCACCTTTACGCTGGTCTGGGTTTCCTGCAGGTCAGAAATTACAGGGCGTGTTGAGGCCAATAACCACAAGTCTGGCTTAGGAACCACCGTTTTCCCTGGCTGGCTGGCTTCTGCAGGTCACATACATACAGGGCAGTGTTTAATAGAGCCTAATACTACAAGGCTGGCTCAGGCACTCCTTTACCTGGTCAGGCTGTTCTTTCAGGTATACATACAAGGGCAGTGTAGAGCCAATTACACTAGTTGGTTAGGCACCACCTTTACCCTGGTCTGGCTGTTCTTCTGAAGGTAATACATACAGGGCAGTGTGAGAGCCAATTCCACAAGTTGGGTCAGGACCACCTTCCCTGGTCTGGATGTTCTTCTGCAGGTCATACATTAAGGGCTAGTGTAGAGCCAATACCACAAGTCTGGCTTAGGCACCACTTTACCATGGTTCTGTTCTTCTGCAGGTCATACATACATGGCGTGTAGAGCCAATACCACAATCTGGCTTAGGCACCACCTTTAACCCTGGTCAGGCTGTTCTTCTGCAAGTATAAATACAGGGCAGTGTAGTGCCAATATGACAAGTCTGGCTCAGGCACCACCTTTAACCTGGTCTGGCTGTTCTAACTGTTCTGCCTAGATTTGGTGTCAGAGAATCATAAATGTGTCTAATTCCATGAATGTGATGCAACGCCCCCAGAACACCCCACATCTTTGGTGCATTAAAAAGTGTCAGGGACGGCACTAGATGTTGATACATCTACAGAACAGGGCTACGACAGCTTTTTGGTGCAAAATACACCAGAAAACTGGCGCTTCCTCTTTTATACATGTAGCCCTTAGAACATACAAGTTTCTCTGGTTACCTACCACCTCTCCTCCATATTTTTGTCATTTTTTTTTTACTTTGCAGTGTTCAATGTGCAGCACAAATAACATGATATTGTATTAGATCGGACTTTTACAGACATCGTGATGCCAGCTATGTTAAAGGGGTGTTTTCACAGTTCAAAATGCTCATTTGTCTGGGCATGATGAAATATACTTACCTACTGGACGATCTCATACTGTCACCGCAGCCGTCTCCTGGCAGTAGCTGTGGACATTTATCATTCACGTGACAGGTTCAGCCAATCAAAGGTCGCACTGCTCATGAGCACGTGACTGCTGTGGCCTGTGAATTGTTGTACCTGCCACATGAATGATGGGCATTTACAACTACTGCTGGAATCATCAGGATGGCCACGGCGACACAGTGAGAGCATGCAGGAGGTAGGTTTGCTTCTTATCTTCTATATTCCATCATGCTCAATAAACAAATGAGTATTTTGAACTGTTGGAACACCCCTTTAATTTTTTTATGGAATAAATGGGAAAACATTTTTTGGTATTTTTTGAAACTTAAAAATGTTTTACAATAATTTTTAGTCTCCATAGGGGACTTGAACATGCAATTGGTTGATCACTTATGCTACAATATATACTGTACTGGTATACTATAGAATGTAAGGATTTCATTCATCATCTATTATACCCTGCTTGTGGTGGGTTGTAATAGGAGTATAAACATGGCAGCTACAGGGGCCTTTATTAGGCCTTAACCTGCCTTGTCGACCAAACATAGCCCTGCAATTGCACGTCACAGGTCTAGGAGGTGATCGGGGCACAACAGAATATGGAACAACTATCACTGCAAATGAGTTTTCCCAAATAAAATATAACTTTTATTAAATAACAACAATATAATACAAAATCTATCAAGAATACCAAGAATAATAGATGATTGCTATGAGTGACAAGACAAATAAAGGGGACATATAAGTAAGACCCCCTTTTTAAACCCTGTCTGCCATGGGGTCATCACCCCGACTAGAGCGGCTCCGTTCTGTTATGCAGACTGCCTCTAGGTCTAAATACCAAATAAGCCCTAAACAATCCCAATATGCCCAAAAAAAATCAATATAGTCCCGATGTGCTTCTCCCTCAAAATGAGGGTTCATCAAGGGACAAGAAAATACACAGTTAACTAGCAAAGTATATGAAAATAGGAATCTTATAAACAGCAGTCACAAAATACTTGATATGCATATTATGGATAAAAATAAATAACTGCTGGCAAAACAATGAATGACAGAATATGGACCCTTATGTGTGTCATTTAGATGACACACTTTCCATGGCATCCAAATAGTTTAATGGCCAGGACCAGAGTTAACTCCCATCCCGACTGTTAGTGTCAGGTGTTGGCTAAATCTGACAGCCAGCATGCACCACTTATGGTGTGGGCTCAGTGAGTGAGTCTGCTCCATACTCCCTTAATATTGCCAGGATGTACCAATACATCCCGGTGTGCTAAGGGGTTAAACAGCAAGCTCCTTGCCTTAATGATGACTGCAGGCATCCTTTAAATTCCACATGATAACAGGTAATTTGGAGCGCTACATTGAAAAGCAGATCTTCAACCGTTAGGGTGGTTCACACAGCATCTTAGCGATGTATAGTGGCGTGTACTGTGCGTGCCACTATACGCCGGGTGTTTTATAAGTGCACACTGGCCAAAAATGCTCTACGCCGGCTTCCATAGACTTTCACTTTCCCCCAGGGAAAACGTTAGGTAATCATAACTCTCAATTAGAGCTATGAATTACTCTATTTGCCAGGCATACTTCGGGTGTACTGCAACGCAGTTATTCCTCGAAGAACGCCATGTGAACATACCCTTGGGGTAGTTTAAGACACAGTTTTTTGAGTTTTTTTGAAATACCATTGCAGTCTTAATTGCAACTTTTTGAGCCAAGGCCAAAAATTCATCCAGCAGAATGGAGAAGTATAATTCCTTCTTTTAGATTTCTCATTGATTTTGAATGTATTTGTGGCTTTGGCTCAAAAAATTGTGCGGAAAAGCTACCACAAAAACAGCTGTTATCCAAAAACAATTGTGTTTGAAACTTGGCGCCAACATGCCAATTCTAAATCAATAAAGAGGAGTGTACAATGCGATAGTGTCATATGTGGGCTCATAAACCTGGCGTGTGGTATGTTTGCATAGCATAGCATATTTTGGTAACATTTTTGGTGCATTCAAAAGCAGGTGCAGAATGTGCCAAGTTTTAGCGTACGACTGTTCATACATTTGTAGAACAGAGATATGACAGTTTTTTTGGTTCAAAGCACGCCAGAAAACTGACACAGCTCCGTTCATACATGTGTGTAACCAACCTTAATATTTAATTAACAGAATTTTGGACCTAAGCACGAGATAATATTCTTAGTGGGTGGGACACTTTAAGTATACATTTACAAAGAGATAATAGAGAAAACAAAGAACATATAATTGAGGTTATGATTTGCTTGGCCATCTGTCATCTTGAGCACAGATGGGAAGTCAGAATAAATAGGACACAATCTAAAAGAAACTGATTCTGAGATAGCAGTGTTATTTAAAAAGCAAGTGAAGCCACAGTTAAAGCAGATTTATTCAAAGTCATCACCGGCAATCGTGTTAAAATGAAAAAAATATAACAAAGAAGTATAAAGACGTATATGTTTAAAAAAATACAGTAGGCCACAAAAGTAAGTACACCTCTCACATTTTACATAAATATTGCATTATATATTTTCATGGGACAACACTGAAGATATGACACTTTGATACAATGTAAAGTAGCCAGTGTACAATTTGTTTTTACCTGTCCTACCATTTTGAAGGCTGCCTGGACAGCTATTAACCCTGATCTGTATTCTTGAAGAGAATAGTTTCACTGCAGTAATGACAGGCACATACGCCGTTCAGCCGTAACATTATGGTGAAGTGTATAACACTAATAACCTTGGGGAACGCAACTTTTGGTAACTGAGATGCTAGAACTTTTTGGGGGCATTTTGGGCTTGTAGATCTTAAAAATTACATTAGTTTATCTTCATTATGTCTGCTTATCAAGATATGACATATATCTAGAGAAATGTACACATATAGTATTATACATGTAATGAATGTCAATAAAAAGCTTAAGGTGCGAACATACTGTCACGTACCCGGGACTAGAATTGATCCGCTGGACCGCCGCAAGCGATGCGTAAGCCACGCCAGGGGAACGGAATCTAAGTATGTTCCCGGTTTATCACAGATCCCCGCCGCCAAAGCGGGATGGACTTGCTGCGGCGGGAGTCTACTCAGGTCGTTACCCCTGACGTGACTTGCTGCGGTGGCAGCCACAGTATAGCGTGGTGCATATCGCAGGCAGCTCGTAGTCGGGGACAAGCCAAGGACAGGGCAGGCGTACAATGGTTCTGGTCGTGGACAGGCAGTAGGTTCAGGACAGGCCGACAAGATGCTGGTGAGGAACGGAAGCTAATGGCACGGTACACGGTAAGTCAGAACAAGGGTTTGGACGCTTTCTCAGTAGGCGTAAATGCACTAAAGATCCGGCAACAGCCCAGGAAGGGGCAGGCCTTAAATAAGGGCAGTGACCGGCAATAGCCAATTACGTTGCACTGGCCCTTTAAATTTCATCAGAGCCGGCGCGTGCACGCCTTTAGATGTCCGGGAACAAGCGCGCGCCGGGATGGCTGGATGCCGAGACAGGAGCGCGCCCGGCAAAGTAATAAGTGTGGCCGGCCGGGGCGCGTTGCCCACCGCCCGACATGCGGGCGGCGGTGGCCGCTCGTGCAGGGACCACGGGTGTGCCCTCGACCCGGGACCGGCCCACCCGTACAGTACCCCCCCCCGTGTGGCCTCCCCCATCTTTCTGCCTGGAGAACCTCTGAAGGAATGTAACTGATCGCAGAATTATTGATTCAGGCTCCAGGACTCTCTTCGGGCCCCCGAACCCCTCCAGACAATGAGAAAAAAAATGCTTCCCACTGGACCATCTTCCACATCAGGAATCTCCATTACCTTAAAAGCACAAGGTGGTATCGGCCCTCATTAGTGGGAGGAGCAAGTACCCGAGCGAAGCGATTAAGGAGGACCGGTTTTAGCAGGGAGACATGGAAGGAGTTCCGGACCCTCAAAGTGGGAGTAAGGCGGAGCTTTCTATGCCACTGGATTATGCGTCTAAGCACCTCGAATGACCCATGAACCGGGACCCCAGCTTAAAGCTGGAAACCTTGAAACGTATAATATTTAGACGCAACCACACCTTGTCACCTGGCGAGAAGGTTGGCGGAGGTCTCGCTTTTTGTCGGCTTGTGCCTTGGTGCGGCGGAAGCCTGAGTAGGATTGGTGCGTCTGCTTCCAGATAGCTGTCAGGTCTGGACCAGCTCCTGCACAGCAGGACCTCAGAGGCAAAGAAAGGGAGGGGTGGGCGGGGATGTCGCCCGTAGACAATGAAAGAAAGGAGCAGCTCCCGCAGACTCCGAGTCCAAGAGTTTATAGGAGAACTCGGCCCCGGGCAACGCTAGACCCAATCATTCCTGGCACGCGGAACAAAGTGGCGCAGGTAGCAACCAAGGGTCTGGTTTACCTCTCTCTACCAGCCCATTGGACTGGGGGTGGGTAGGCTGAAGAAAAAGTCCAAATCATGCAGTTGTTGCAGGGGAGCGCCAGAATCTGGAGACAAATTGAACGCCCCGGTCCGACACTATGAGCCGAGGAAGCCCAGCAGCCGAACAATTGTAGAAAAAATAAAACTGGCAAGGCGCGGGGCTGAGGGCAGGCCCGGCAGGAGAGTGAAGTGGGACATTTTTGAAAACCGGTCTGTTACCACCAAATCACGGTGTTGACCAGAGGAAAGGAGGGAGATCCGTGATAAAATCCATGGCCACATGGGTCCAAGACAGCTAGGTAAGGTAGAGGAAGGAGCAGACCTGCCGGTTTGAGACAGGAAACTTGTTCCTGGCACAGGAAGCCAGGACTCCAAAACCAAACAACATCCGGGCGGGGCCCGGGGCCACCAGAAGAACCGAGAGATGGGGAACAGACCTCTGACTCCGGGGTTTGACCCCCAAGGGAGAAAACCCCCAAGACAAATCTTTTCCGGAGAGCTGGACAACTATGTTTTGCCGGGGGGAATGCTTGTAGGTCTACCGGTGCGGCAGAGATGAGCCGTTTGGGGAATAATGTGCCTGGGTGGACTCGTCCCCATCCATCCAAGCACGGGAGAGAGCGTCGGGCCTGACATTTTTGTTTTCCCCAGGAAAAAAATGAAAAATTAAACCCCCGGGGAAAAGAAAGAGACCAACGGCCGCGTGGGATTAAGCGTTGAGCCGTCGAAATAACAGTTTTTATGGGCGGTATAAATGCTGACGGGGGACAGCCCCCTCCAAAGAACCCCATTTTTTCCAGTCCCTTTTGGCCATAATTCCCCCGATAGAGTAATTCCTTTCAGCAGAGGAAAAAATTTTAGAAAAAACCCCAATGAGGGTCTTGCCTTTGGGGCCTTTTGGAGAGTACCCCCGGCCCCCACCGAGGGGGCGTCGACTTCGAGGAAAAATTTGGTTTTTCTGATCCCGGGAGAGTACCGGGGCAGAGGCGAAGGCAATTTAACTTAGAGAAGGCTTCCTCTGCCGCGGGGGGCCAAGCTTGGATTGGGGTTTTCTTGGGTCAAAGCCCACTATGGGAGAGCCAAAAAAACCCCCGAGGAAAATGGGTATAAATTTCCTATAGTAAATTTGGGGAACCCCCCGGGGAATCTTTGTATGGCACGGAGACCCCACGGGGGGGGCCACGAAGGACGGCGGGCAACTTAGTGGGGCCTCTGCAGGCCCTTGTCGGAAATATGAGCCGGGGAAAGGTAGACTCTGCTGATGAAAAAGCATTTCTCAAGTTTTTGGATAAAGGGCGGTTGGCCCTTAACCAGGGCTTTCTTTGAACTTTATGGGGCCCCAAGGGCGGGGGGAAACCCAAATGTCGTCTAATACCAACCACGCACTGTACAGGAGGTCCCGGAAGATGTCATTAACGAATTCTTGGAAGACGGGGGGGGGGCATTTGCAAGCCCGAAGGGCATGACCAGAACTCAAGTGCCCGTCCGGGTGTTTTGAAAGGGTCTTCCATTTTCCCCTCACTACCGTTGAGGTTTTTAGGCCCCTCGCAGGTCCAGTTTTTGTAAAAATCTTGGCACCTCGTAGCCGGGGCAAAACTCCTGTCAGGGGGAAGATACGGTTTTACCTGATCTTATTGGGCCTCGAAGTCCCATGCAAGGAAAAGTACCGTCCTTCTTAGCCACGAAAAGAACCCGCTCCAGCTGGAGAGGAGGATTTTTGGTGAACCCCTTCTGGGATTCCCCCCTTTATATATTTAACAAGCCAAGGTCTCAGGGACCGACATAAACCCCCACGGGGAGACTCCCGGGGACCATCAATAGGGAAAATCATAGGCGATGGGGGGGGAACGTTTGTTCTTCTCAAGAAAATCGGAACTTTGGGATGGTGCGGAAGGCCCGCGAGGCTTTGACGACCCAGAGAAACGGGAAGCCCCCGGCCAGGGCCACCAAACAGCAAACGACACTCCGAACCCAACCAGGACTTCCCCGTCTGCCCCGAGCACGGGAGCATGCGTTTGCAAACCAGAGACCCAGGGGAATGGCGAGGAGGACGGGGGGAGACGTAAACCAAACTCTCCTTGTCATACCCCTACTTTAGACCAGAGGCTCAGTCCGGAACCCAATTGGATCCTTGAAATCCACCCCTGACAGAGGAATGATTTGGCTTTTCCAGGCCCGGGTCACAGGGGCTTTTGCTGGACACCAGGGCAGCGTCCAAGAAATTTCCACAACCCAAGCCGGAAAACAGTAGCGTGAAAATGGAAACCCGGCCCATGCCCAAAATCACGGGCATGGGCCCGGCGGGGGAAGGGCTTCTCTCACCTAGGGGGCCTCGCCTACGACCCTAGGGTTTCCCCCTTTCCGACGCTGAGGCGCAGTGGGCCAGGGCTGCGGGAAAAGGTCGCACTGCCCAGTACAGACAAAGATTCTCCTCACTCTTCTGGTTAGCTCCGTTTGTAGACAGGTGGGCTCTATCCCACTTCCCATGTCTTCCGTCGGCGGCAAGGTGAAGAGGCACTGAGGCAGCCTTTGAAATACTGGAGCCAGACGAGGGAGACGGGTCAGCCAGTTCCCCGTTCCTGCCGGAGTACCACCTGGCGTTCCGAGAAACGGATGTCAATCCTAATGAGTGCCAGGGAGATAAGGTCACGTCAAGGAAGAACTGGAGATCTGGGCAGATAGGGCAATCCTTGACGCGGCTGGAGAAGCCTTCTTGAAGGTGGCAGTCAAGCCGCTATCGATTTCCAAGATAACTCGGGAGAAGCCAACGTGCGTAACGTACGGCATAGTTTCGCCTACTGAAGATCCCTTGGCGCCGGTTTAGCAATGCGGACACGGCAGATGAAGCCCGGGCCGGTTCCATCGAATACACTCCTGAACTTGGTGAGGAAAGGAAAGCCAGTGGCTGAGACCGAATCGTCCCTGTCCCAGAGGGAGTAGCCCAGCCAGGGCGTTACCCGAGAGAAGGCTGAGCACGAATACGCCACCTTAGACCAGTTCGGTAGGAAATTTGTTTCTCATTATTCGATATGCAGGGACATTGGGCTGATAAACCCCCTGCAAGGCCTTGGAGTCCCCATCGAACTTGGACGGCATAGTATACGGAGCGTGGACCAGCGGCGGAGCCGAACCGGTGGGGCGGCCTGAACCACGGGAGCGGGATGCTTGCAGCTGGGGCGGCCAGAACTGCAGCTCATGGCGGAGAGATGGCTGAGTTGCTGGGCTGCATGACGATCTGTTTGCGACAGCTGGGCCACAATGGCTGTGAGGTCAGCTTCAGACGCAGAGGCACCTGGGCCGTATCCATTGGCCGGATCTTACTGTCACAATTTGCCATTTTCCGTCCACGGTGTCATTAGCATTGCAAAGTATAAGATGTGAATGGGGAGCAGGTATGTTAAATTTGGTGTTATCTCTCACACTCTCTCATACTGGTCAGTGAAAGTTCAACATGGCACCTCATGGCAAAGAACTGTCTGAGGATGTGAAAAAAAGAATTGTTGCTCTATATAAAGGGCTAGGCTATAAGAAGCAACATGGTGGACAAGACCATACAGCAGTTGAGTGCATGTGCTCAGCGTCATATTTACAGATTGTCTTTTCAAAGTAGATGTATGAGTGCTGCCAACATTGCTGCAGAGGTTAAAGGGGTAGGGGTCAGCCTGTCAGTGTCAGCCCAATCCCACATACGAAACAAATTGGTCGCATGGCTGTCGCTAGAAGGAAGCCCTTTTTAAAGATGAGGGACAAGAAAACCAAAAACATTTGTGAAAGGGAAGAACGAGGGCGGATGCAGCAGATGGAAAAAAGACCTGAAGGAAAAAAAAAAATATAAGTAAAATAATACACAGGAAAGTAACATTATTATGACCACCTAAGGGCATGTCCCCACGGCACGGGTTTTCGGACGGTTTTGAGGCAGTTTGTAGTTTTGCAGACCGCCTGAAAAATTAGCACAATGGGCCCATGGGAAAACCCGCAGCAGTCCCCACTGCACGGTTTTGTTGGCGGTTTTCCGCCGCGGTTGGCTGAAAAATTCTCAAGACATTTTTTGTCGGTTTTCGGGGGAAACTGTGGGTTTTGAATGTGAAGGGGGAGGGCTTTTCTCCGCTCATTCCAGAGAAAAGCCATCTCCCCCCCGCGGCTGTGGGAACGGCAGCAAAACAGAACAAATACTGGTTGGATAAACCGACTGGTATTTGTCCCTTACCGTGTGAACGCACCCTAATACTTTCAACTTTGGCAGCGCATAGGTCATGAAGGAAGTAATGTATCATGAGCTGGCTTGGTAGGAATATAAGCTGTGTAGTAGGCTCTCTGCACACATTTCCCTTGTTTCTGTTATGGACAAATGGGGCAATTTATCACAGTTTCAAAAAGGTATGAATATTTTCATTAGGCAAGGGTGGAATAATATACTGAAACTGCAACCAAATGTTAACTAATTGGCAAGCCTCAGTGGCGAAGGTTACCATGACCATGGACCTAAAGTCCTAGTTAGTAAATACCTGACATTTGACACTGTTAGAGCACCGATTGAGTGCCATTTATGTGAGAGGAGAACGTTGGCTATGAAGGTTTGACGCTACAGTGAAGCAGCTTACCACTAGTGATGAGCGATTTACTTTGCTATCGATCAAACGGTTTCGATATCGGCAATAACAAGACGAATTCCGCTATACGATAAAACGAGTAACACCGATGACCATAAAGTCAATGGAGAGCAACAACAACCTTCCATCTTCACAACTCAACAGGGCATGGAGAAGCTTGTATTTAACACAACAACAGTCAAATGGATATTGTGCTACATCTTAGCCACACACTTAGTTATAAAAGCCACAGAAAAAAAGTTCACAGACCATTCACTATCCCATCCCTTGTACCACAGCATGACCCTAAAAAACTGCATCGATCATCACCCCCAACAATAAATAAGTTGCCAGAAGGCAGAAGATATAACCCCCATTTACTTGAACTGGATATTGAATATGCCCTGTCCGTGGACTGCAGCGATGAGCCCCAAACCTGCATGACCGCCAGATTAAAAAAGTGCCGGAAAAAGTAGTCTTTTATCAACCACCTTTAGTTAGAACTGACATTGACCTAGATCTGTCCTGTACCAGCAGAATGACCTAAACCTGTTTCTGACCCACAGATAAAAAGTGCCGGAAATAGAGTCCTTTGGAACCACCATTTTAGTTGAACTGGACATTGACTAAAACTGGTTATCTTACCACAGTATGACCATTAAACCAGTCGACCCCCAGATTAAAAAGTGCCGGAAAAGGTGAGTCTTGAACCACCATTTTTTAGTTTCACTGGAACAAAGACAAATCTGTCCTGGGCCACAGCCATGAGCGCCCAAAAACCTGCATGAACCCCAGATTTAAAAAAGAGCCGGGAAACATGAGTCTTTGAACCACCATTTTAGTTGAACTGGACATGACTATGACCTGTCCTGGCCAACAGCATGATCTCCAAACTCTGCATAGACCCCCAGATTTAAAAAGTGCCGGAAATAGGAGTCTTTTAACCACCATTTTAGTTGAACCTGGACATTAACTATATCTGTCCTGTACCGCAGTAATGACCATTAAACTGTCTGACCCACAGATAAAAAAGTGCCGGAAAAAAGGAGTCTTTATCAACCACCATTTTAGTTTCACTAGACATTGACTATACCTGCCTGGGCCACACGCATGGAGCCCCCAAACCCCCCTTGGGGCCCCATGACCCCCCAGATTTTAAATAAAAGTGCGAAATAGGAAGCTTTAACACCATTTTAGGTTTGAACTGGACATAACTATATCTGCCCTGTACCGCAGTAAGACCATTAGAACCGATCCAGACCCCCAGATTAAAACGTTCCGAAAAAGAGGTCTTTGAACCACCATTTCGTTTCACTGGACATTGACTATATATGTCAGGGCCACAGCATGAGCCCCAAAACCTTCATGACCCCCAGATTTAAAAAGTGCCGGAAAATAGGAGTTCTTTGAACCACCATTATAGTTGAACTGACATAAACTATATCTGTCCCCTGTACCGGCAGTATGACCATTTAAACCCTCTGTCCTGACCCCCAGATTAAAAAGTGCCGGAAAAAGGAGTCTATGAAACCACCATTTAGTTTCACTTGTCTTCTGACTTATCTGTCCTTGTGGCCACAGCATGAGCCCCAAACCTGCATTACCCCCAGATTTAAAAAGTGCCTGGGAAAGGAGTCTTTGCACCGACCAATTTATTTCACTGGACAATTGACTATACTTTCCTGGGGCCACGCATGACTCTTAAATCTGTTTGATCCGCAATATTCACAAAGTGGCACTATGCTATTTTGTACAGTGACACTCATTTAGTAAATTGTTTTGGTAACTGAACATTTGTTTTACAGACTTTATATATGGAAGTTTTATTTAATATTTTACATTTATTATAATATTGCTTTTTTCCAAGTGTGAGAACATGACAACCATACAGCCCTCCAGCAGTTTTTTAAAGGTATTTTTTTACTTGTGGTAGATGTGTTAATTCCGTTCCCGGACACCCCATAAGTAATACATATGTCCTAATCATCCCCCAAAACACTTCTTATTAGAAGAACATATGCCCTCCAGGCTTCTGAGACTGATTCACCATCAATTCAATGGTTTCATTTTTCCTCCAAATCCTTCTTCCGTGTATTAGGGACAGACTCCCCTGGTGATACAATTATGCGACCCCATAGTGACTCCAGCCCCAGAAAATTTAACCTCAATTGTGCAATTTGGTGTCCAGCCCCTGGAGCCCTTTATTAGACACTACTTAACCTCACAGAAATCACCTTTTTCAAACTGATTTTTTAGAGAAAATTGAATCTCATCCTGATTTGCCCCAAACGGTGAGAGCCAGTGCAGCCGTTCCAGCCATCTGGTAACACGAGTTCCCAGCGATCCAGGGCCAGACTACAGTGTATGCGTGTGAAGAGCCCCAGGCTAGCGTCTGTCATCTATTAACACGCAGGTTCAGCAGCCAGGCCGGATTTTTATCAGTGGGTGCGGTGAGACCCAGGCTAGTGTCTGTTCATCTATTAACAAACGCAGGTACAGCAGCCGAGGGCCGGAGTATACAGTGGGTGCGGTGGATAGCCCAGGCTGGCGTCCGTCCATCTAATAACACGGTAAAAAGCCCTTATGACCGCAGCAAACGGAAAACAGTCCGTGCTGAAGCAGAGAGCGAACGGAAGTGATGAGGTAAGACCTCGCAGCCATCCTCAGTACACACAGTCAAGGTACGACCTGGTATGCGCATGGCCCCTTCCGTATGAGTGCGACCAATTAGAGCTTCACTTGGAAATACTGTGGTTAAAACCCAGATGGCCCATTTTCCCTTGGCAATCTTTTTCTAATTTACTCAACCGTGCTGGAGGAAATTGTCTCTTCTTTGTTCACTGTCCGTTCTCCAAACTCCATGTCTCTTAATAACCTACATCTGGTCAAGTCTTCTTTACCTCCTTGTACACTTCAGCAAGGAATTTTTTACATGCTATTTTGGTACAATCGCAAGTTATTTTTAGTAGTTTAATTCTAGAAAAACACATATTTTAAAATAGGTTGGGAATCCCACCATGTCTTTTGTTTCTCTTTTTTTTATTGTAATTAAATGGTTGACTCAATACAGGATTGCTAGCTATGTTAAAGATCTTGCAAAAACAAGTCATTTATGCAAAATGTGTCCACTAACAGTGACCCACCCTAGTCCTGTTTCTGACAGCACACCATCATGCCCTTGAGCCACTCTTGACAATTGTGAAAAAAATGTCTGTTAGAAACCACATTTTTTACAATAGGACCTGAATCTATCTGCATTTCACAGCAAAAATGCCCCCAAAAATTCAAAACATCCATGAGCCACTTTTTGAACAATGTGAAGAACAAATGACCTGATAGAAACAAAAAAAAATTTATAATATGACCTTTACTATAGCTGCATGTCACTGCAAAATGCCCCCCAAAAATTCAAACATGACCCTTGAGCCACTTATGACAATTGTGAAGAAACAAATGTCAGTTAGGCTATGTTCACACGGCTTAATTGCGGAGCGTAATTAACGCCCCGCAATTACGCCCCGCAATTATACGCCGTTTGGACGGGGCGGGGCGGGGCGGGGGAGAAAGCAAGGGGCGGGCACTTCGCCGGCCCTTAGACTATCACTGCTATCGCGCGTATACGCCGCTCTAGAAAGTGACATATCAATTATCACCCCCCCCGGCGGAATCGTCCGGGCGGGGAGAGAGACTTAAACCATAGTTCTCTATGAGAACTGTGAATTACCGTAATGAAGGCCGTTTTCGGCCCGTATTGGCGCACTTCGGCGCGTGAATTACGGACCGAAATACTGGCCCATTATAAGCCGTGTGAACAAGCCTTTAAGAAACAACATTTTTTTTTATAATAGACCTGTATATTGCTGCATTCAAAGCAACATGACCCAAAAAATTAAAAATATACTTTCTCAGCCACTTTAAAAATTGATGAGGGAGAAATATTCCACTAGAAGCCACATTTCAGTTCCAAGGACCACGATTATTGCTTGTATTTCACAGCAACATGACCCCAAAAAATAATAAATATGACTTCTCATCCACAATTTAAAAATTGTATGGAAAAATAGCCACTAGAGCCGCCACATTTCTGTTCCAAAGACCATAATTAAAGCTGTATCTCACATCAACATACCTCAAAACCATTGACAATGCGAAAACATCTAAGATAAAGTGAGTAACATGAATACGGTGTTTGTCATGAAACCTTGCTGTCTTTTACAGTCTCCACACCCAAACCACAAAATGAACTGTTGGAAACTGAGAATAAAAAATTGCAGTAAGAAATGATCATTTTAAAAAACATTTTTTCAAGAGGACCATTTCTGTTTGAAGAGGAATGTGAAGTAGAACGCGCAACAATCGGTGACCTCAGCAATTGGTGGGCCAGACAACATCATCAGAGATTCCATGCCTGATTCATCTTTGATACAGTCAAACGATCCACATTATCTGTGGAAAGCCGGATGCGTTTGGTCAGGTAATGACTCCTTCAGCTGTGCTGAAGGTCCGCCCAGAATATGACGCTGGCAGCTGGGCAAGGACAACACCATCTATTGGGGTTGGCAAGCGAGCTCGGGCCTTCTCTCAATTTTGGATACCAAAGTCAATTGGGTCCCGGAGCATATACTAAAACATCAGTGTTGAGACGCAATAGTCCCTGCACCATGATCTTAAGCTGGTCTCTGTGTTGTATGTTGGTGCCATGCATTGCATGCGATGGTGATGTGGTAAATAAAGAATGCCAGAGGTCACGCCAATAGGCTTCTGCCACCTTTGCCTGCCTGCTGCTGGCTGCCGGCAACGGCTACTTGGCACTCTACTGCTGTCATGTCGCAGACGAGTTCCACCGTGACGATTTGACAGAACGTGAAGCATGACCGCCACAGATGTGCTTCCAATTGATCAATCAGCAATGTCTCCATTTCCTGTATATTAGCTCCTCTAAAAGGGTGGGTGGAAGGAAAGTTCTGAGTTTTCTTTTTTTTCCGGTGGAATCTCAGGAGGATTGGCCACCCAGTAAACTGTTGTTCATTTTGATGGCCTTAAGGCGAGGAATCAAGTTGGAGTAAAGGAGCATCCAATCACTCATGAGAGAGATTGGAGTCCTTGAGTATCCCAGCCTCTGGTTTTAGGGGCACCTAGCAAACTCATCTTCCACCTCATCATCCCTCCTCCGCCTCAAATTTGCGCCAACCTCTTTCAAGGCAGGGACGTCGGTAACGTCGTGTCCTAGGAATACCTCCTCCTCCGTCCTCCGCTTCCGTGCACAGCTTCAACACAGCCCGACTTGCCTCAGATATTTTTTTTTTTTTTTTTTTTTTTTTTTTATTTTTATTTTTTTTGCACCCTGAGAGCTGAGGCGGCCTCCTTGCACTAGCCATGGACCCCGAACCACTGCCTAATGAAGACCGATAAAATTGAAGAAACTGTCGGGCCTTCTGGATTCGACGGAGAGAAAGGCTCCTAGCTGCATTTGTGTCCGTCCGCCCGACCGTCTCTGCGGACCAGATGTTTCAGAGTGTCCAACAAACGTTCCAGAACTAATGGATCACCACAAAGCTTCATGCTGACAAGGCATCGTCCGCACTGACCTTTTTTGGTGGCTTCATCAAAACTGCGAAGGATGGTGCAGAGCTCATTCACCAGCCTCCACTCACAACTCCCGAGGTCCCGCACCGCTGCTTTGTCAGGCCATGTGTCACTTCGTACTGCGTAATTGCATTGCGCTGGCTGCCACAATCGCGGAGCATGTGGAGGGTGGAATTCCAGCGTGTTTGCCACGTCAACAATGAGACGGTTGACGGGAGGCCCAGAGCTGACGCTACAACAAGCAGCCAGGCGGGACGAAGCAGGGTGCGACCGGCCGAAGTAGCGAACCTCAGAACCTACGACCTCTTCAAGCAGCAGCCCAGACCCAGGTAGCGCAATAGGAGATTTCTGGACGACAATTTCATGACATGGCCAGTCACGGGATGTGCTCACCTACCGATCTTAAGGTCGCCAGCGGATTTCGCCCGTTATCGCACACCCACCTTGCCTGGCACAAGGTTCTTTGTCACCCAGCCAGCGCTCGGTCTCGTTGCGGAGGAGCCGTCCACTAGCTCCTGACCTGTGTGTGGTCGGTCCTCCAAAGACAGATTAATTTCAACACAGCCTGGTTTCTCTGGGCAACCGGTGATGCCCTAGAGCCCTGGGGAAAGAGCCCCGCAACAACCCCTGCGATTTTGAAGAGCGTCGCGCTGAGCCTGAGAGCACCATCACGCCCCATAGACATCCACCCATCTCACCCATTGTTGAGCTGTCACCAGAGATAAAAGCGGTGCCCCCTTGGCACGTGCTTACTAAGTCCATAGCGTCGTTGTGTGAGATGACTTTTCCGTACACAGATGCCAGACAACGCATTGAAATTTTAGATGACACTTGGCTGGCCGGGCAGGGATGGCTTTTTTCTGGCAAAGAAAAGCCTACTTGGCGATCTTGGTATTGGGGCAGGCAAGGGCCATGATGTGGTGGAACGCCATACAGTGTCCACCAACGGAACGTGCAACATTCCAAGGCCAAAAGCCTGGCAATGCCGACATTCAAGCATTTGTCCTTTGGATGGTTAGGGTTAAAAGTGTTTCTTCAGGCTCCCAAACCTGGAAGACAGACGGCTGGCAGCTAGTACAGGTTGGCCGCTGTACGGCGTGCAGGTCGTCAAAGGCGAAGGGAAAGGGGTAGGGTGGTCTCTGGGGCGGTGGTACTGGGCGACGGTGGAGGCGAAGCGGAGGCTGACCCCTGATCATGACTCTAGAACGGGGCAGCTGAGGAACGCTTTGTTGGCGGAGGAGGGGAGACAGAGGGGTGAAAAGGGGTTTGGGAACCCCCTTTTTCGGTTTGGCCCTTTTTTTTGGCCAAGTTTGCCTCCTTTTTCAACTCATCATTCACTGCATGTGACTAGACATGTTGGGGGTTTTTAAACCCAAAAAGATTCTTCCCCTTTTACTGATGCGTTTACGGAAAAGGGGCGGCATATGACTCGCTGGTGAACAGAGGTTTGCTCAAAGAACCCCAGGCTTAAAAGGGCCGGACCTTTTTCGCGAAAAGCGAGGAGGGGGTTTGCGGACCGTGGCGCGGAATCATATCAGTGGACTTTTTGCACCGTCCCCCCCCCTTTTGAGGCGGACC
Organism: Phyllomedusa bahiana; assembly: GCA_025379985.1. Taxonomy (NCBI): domain Eukaryota; kingdom Metazoa; phylum Chordata; class Amphibia; order Anura; family Hylidae; genus Phyllomedusa; species Phyllomedusa bahiana. The sequence goes on along the minus strand of JAODAL010012195.1, from coordinate 44,452 downwards.
AGTTTTGACATACCCCATCGTCTTCCCCACCAATGATAAGCGCTCGAAACAAATGCTTGGGGAAAAGCCCGAGGGACCCAATGTCGTCATCATCATCTAAAACACAGGTCTTGGTCATCCTGACTTTCTGAAACCAGGACGGGGGGACAACAAGGGGCCCCTGCAAAGGCGTTGCCGCCGGGGGAAATTTTTTCCCCAAATTGACCGCTTCCTTCCCCTCCTCGAGGGAAATCAGTAATGGCGTCAAAAGCAGACAAAACACCTTTTTGGGGCCTCTTGGTTTGGAAATGCCTTTGACCCCAAAAGCATTTTGTTATCAAAGAGGTTTTCAGAAAAGGGATTATCCACAGGGGGGTAACAGTTGACTTTTGGGGCTGCCTTCGTTTTATGTTGGAGGATTGAGATGCGATACGACAATTTGGGGCCGGGTGACTGGGAGGAAAAGGGGGGAAAGCCCGCTGGATCGGGTTGCATTAACAAAAACAGATTGGCGACGCTGTTCGTTATAGATTCAAAGGGCCCCTGCCCCCGCGATGACAGGCCGAGGGTGCGAAACCGACGATCCGTGGCATGCTGTTGTCGCCACCTGGAAGGAGCACCTTTCTCTCGTACCTCTAAAATTTTTTGCACCTATCTACAAACCTTGGTGATAAAAATTTGGGATTAAATTTAAGTTTTAAGACCTCTACAACAAAGCAAAATGACCAAAAAGTGAAAAAAAAAACCTACCCGAAATGTATACGGATAATAAAGGTTTTTTTGGCACCTATCAAAAACCTTGGGGGACACAAAATTGCTGGATTCCAAAATTTTAAGCAAGGTCTTACAACAAAGGCCCCGGGAACTGAAAAAAAAAAAACACGTACGAAAAGTATCGATAATAAAAGGTATTTTTGCACCCATCAATACACCTGGGTATACAAATTGCTGGATTCAAATTTAAGTCAAGGTACCTCTTCAACAAAACTTGACGACCAAAAGTGAAAAAAACCTACTGAAATGTATACGGATAATAAAGGTATTTTTGCACCTACAAAAACCTGTGGGGACTACAAAATTGTGGATTCAAAAATTTAACTGCAAAGGGGGCTTAACAACAAAGCTGCCTGCCCCCAAAGGAAAAAAAAAAACGTACTAAATGATACGGGAAAAAAAAAAGGATTTTTGGCACCTATCAAACACCTGTGGTGATTTCAAAATTGCGGATTCAAATTTAATGCAAAGGGGGCTCTATCAACAAAGCTGCTGCCAAAGGAAAAAAACAATCTTGAAATTATAAAGATAATAAAAAAATATTTTTTTGGGACCTTCAAAACCTGTGGGACCAAAAACGGATTAAATTTAACTGCAAGGTGGCTAAACAACAAAGGGCCTGGGCCCCCAAAAGGAAAAAAAAAAAATTAAAATATACGGAAATAAAGGTATTTTTGGACCTACATACATTGGTGACTACAAAAATTTTCTGGATTCAAATTTAAGTGGGAAGGTACCTCTATCAAAAAAAGCTTTTACGACCGAAAGTGAAAAAAAAAAAAACCTACTGAAAGTAAACGGTAAAAAAGGTATTTTGGCACCTATAATACACCGTGGTACTACAAATTGCTGGATTCAAATTTAAGTGCAAAACCCCCTATCAAAAAAAGCTTTACTGACCAAAAAAAAAAGAAAAAAACACGATAAAAAATGTTTGGATAATAAAAAGGTATTTTTGGGGACCTAACAATACACCTGTGTGACTAAAAAATTGCGGATTCAAATTAACTGCAAGGGGGGCTCTACAACAAAGGGCCGTGCAAAATGAAAAAAATCCCCCCCGTGAATTTACAGGCAGATGCCCTTTAAAATTCCAGCCTAACTACCAAAATCGCAAATCTCTAATCTACCCCAATTTTTAAGGTTCACGTAAAAAATATAGCTGTTCCGTTAACAAATACAACAAATTTCGCTGAGCTGTTTCTGAGTTTTTTGCTGAGCTGTTTGGGAAAAGGGAGAGCACACGTCCATTCCCATGAGACCTGACGCACACAGGCGAACATAAGGCGTTTTAGTAAAACGAGGTCATGTGATTTTTCCAGCCAATCGCAACGATACACATCCCAATCATGACGTCGCACACACAGCTGACCCTGCTCTATTCTCTAAGCTGATTTGCTGGCCGCCAAAATGACAGGAAGCGCCGAAAATGGCGCGATATTAATAGAGGATGCACAGATTTTAACCTAAATTATCGCGTGATCGAAAAAATCCGATCAACATAAAAACCGTGCCGATTTCAACTTTGTCGATAAAAATCGCTCAACACTACTTACCACCAAAATCAATGAGGGCTACCAGACGTGTTTAAAATAACAGTTCAGTGAACCCTACTGCGTATGGGGCTCCAAAGCAGACGGATGTAACTGCTAATGAAGTTGCATTGGCAGAAAAGTCTCTAGTTTTCATAGCAGTATCATGTTGCCTTTTTTGATAAGTCACATTTTCTGCTTTATTGAACACATGGACATTAGCTTTTCATGCAAGAAACATCAGAGAACAAACATCTTGCAATTATTCCTGAAACAACACTAGCTAGTGGTGGCAGTGTTATGGCCTGTGGGAAGTCTTTATGGCATTTTCTGGTCCCATTCATCTATATGGAAGACGCTTTCAGCCAATTCATTTTTGCAGATCATGTACAGCCATACACACTGTCTACCCTGGAACAGATGGGATTTACCAGAAAAACAATGTGATGTGTCACATGGCTAATAATGCCTGACATTGTTTGGAAGAACATGTTCTTGTTTGGAAGACCAAGACTTCCAAGTTCTATCCTGGTGCCCAAATTCTCAAGCTTGATCCCAAAGGAGCATCTTTAGAACCACCTTAAAGGGGTCTTATCACAATCTCATTTCATACCTTCTGCAACCAGCTCTATGTGCTCAGAAGGGGGCGTGTGTGATTTCTTTGAATTGCGTATCATGTGACTCAGCAGGATGACATCACCAGGCCTTTCCTCTCTCTAGTCAAAGAAAGGTCTGTTTATGTATGGAGCTGTGAGTAGCTACAATGTAGCTCATTGGTAAATGTTTTGCCTCATAGCATAAGGGTCCTAGGTTCAAATTCCCGCAGAAACCAAATCTGTGAATTTTTTTTTCTCTTTATCAATGCACAGACCTGATTGAGGTTTCTTTTGTTTTATTTATTTACACTGTTTGACTAATTACTAAGGAGTATAGAAGACGGGAGTAGAATGAAAACTCCTGGGGTTTGAACACTCAGTAGCTGCCTGAGAAGAGAGGTGATGTCTGAGCATGTCTGACCAGGACTGAGAAGCTCACAGCCCTAGTCGTATCCCCTGGAGACGAGCTGTAAACAATGGATCACTAAAGGAGCAGCTAAAAGAAAAATGGTGCAGAATTTTTAATAATGATGAATGAGGAAAATGTGTTTATTATTCAATTTGCAAGCTTCACACGTCAAATTTACTTTGTGGCAAAACCCCGTTAATGGTTGTGTTTGCTCTATGGATCCTCTAGCAGATGTGGGATGCAGTCAGCATGGCTTCAGATACCTGTGACCTTATTTAGTCACTCCCAGCCCATTTAGCTGCTGTACATACTGCACACGGTGATTACTCTGGATATTCTGGTGGTCATAATAATGTTGCTTTGTGTACAATGTAAACTGTGTTTTTAGCTTTAAAAGCACGGTACAAGAAACAAAATATACCTCTGTATAAGCCGAATTTGAAACATCTAATTGAATGGCTTGCTGCTTTAGTGTTCCCTCTAGACAGATATCTCAAGGAAATGCTTTCTGTCTTAAACATACAAAACAAAAGAGGATTTTTCTCAGATTTGTCCTGTGTACAGCAGAATATATAATAAGTACAAGTAAGCCAGGTAAATCAAGTTAATATACACCAAATCTGACAGGCGGTACTGTTATATAGATCTAGTTTGGACACATTAATTTAAAGGGGTTGTCTCACTACAAGGATTGATTTTTATGTTAAAGATCTTGTAAAAACAAGTCACTTGGCAATATGTGTCCATTAAAAGTGTCCTAGCTATTCTGAGATATCCCCTCTTGTATGGGTTGCATCAGCTCCTCAGGTCGCTATAGCTACAGACCTGTTTGATCTCTCCTGATAGGCTGCCAGCACTAGTTGCTATAGCTACAGACCTGGCTTCTACCGCAGCCTAGTTGAAGCTAATAAACACACCCCTGAATTCAAAGTGAAACCAAGAAAATAGGATGAGGTGAGATGAATCAATGTAGTGAGACAACCACTTTAAGTTCCATATATATTTATATCTGATTAAGAAAAATGAGAGGCATTTGACAACAAAGCAGATTTCTATTGACCTGTAGGAAAATTAATAAGAAGCATTTAAAAAAGCAATCTCTACAAATTATTTTGTCCTTAGCAGCTTTAAAATTTACCTAAAATTTTGAAAACATGCTGTTTCACTGAGCCAGAGGCAGCTTCAGATGCATGCTTTATTCATGTGTGGTTCTATAGCAGTGATTTGCATATCAGTTCTGTATTCCCAGCTCTTCTAATTGCACAGACATGACTGCAGCAGATTTAATCTATAGTGCAAAAAGCTTGTTAGAGATAACACACTCTGTTCTCAAGCTGCAGCCACTCTGGTGACGTCACTCTCTGTTCTTAGTTAAAGGGGTTGTCTCATCTCAAAGTTTCATAGGATGCATGAATGAAATAATGCTGCTTTGCTCTGTCACTTCCTGGTCAAGCTGTCTGTAATTAGCACATGAGCACCATGTATTCAGACTTCTGCTAATTAGATAAACCTCATGCTGTCAGGACCAGGGAAGCTTCTGAGGTAAAGTAAACAGCAGTAATTACTGGCTTTTGTCTGAAAGATCAGATAACAAACAAGCTCTCACTGTCCAGAGTTCTGTGCTGTGCCACCTGTGTGATGACACCACTCCCTGCTATCAGATAGAACAAACAGCAGGGAGGGAGAAGTACATAGGTTGGTCACGTGGGGAACCAGAGACAGCAAAGAAGGTGATAAAATCACTTAACAAAAAAAAATGAACAAAGCAATATATTTGGAAAACGTCTTCATTTAGTTATCCCAACATGTTGAAAACTAATTTTTGTAGCAAGACAACCCCTTTAAGACAAAGAGCAGAGACATCAGGGGAGAGTAGGACGGTAAACAGAGAAACCTGTGTGCCCTCAGAGCAGATAAAAACCACAGAATACGTACTGATAAAAGTGGGGTTTACTCAAACAATAGAGTGTACTGGAGGTGTGGCCATACTAGAAATGCTAAAATGAGGCCAGTTACAGCTGAAAGTGGCAAAAATAGTCTCTGTATTCAAACAATAAGACTCCCCCCAAAAATTACTTACTCCAGAATATATCGTAAACAACTTAATGGGTAGAACGAATCCTTTACTGAGTCTGTGGCTGAGAAAATGTATCATGTTCCCTCCTAACCTCCGCTTCAGGGAATACATTGCTTCGACCTTTCTTTCCAAGTTTACTTAGCTGCAACAAACAGCAATGGAACAGTGTTAAAGGGGTATTTCCATTTCATTGATTAACTTTAAACATGTAGGCAAAGGCAAATGAAAATGATTCCTTAATATATGCTATACTAATTTTGCTTTATTTCAGACAGAGCAGTTTTTTTCTCCTGCTTATTTAGCTGGCAGTAGTTGGGTTTGAGACATCACTCTCTGCTGTGTCTTATCAACAAGACAGGAGCTTACTGAGGATAACTTTAACACTCTAGAATTACTGGGAAATCTTAGTAGTCACATGCCCTGCTGTTAGGTCTCTAGAGAGACTCTTTTCTTTGTATGTAAAAATACAGATAACAGTGTGTCTTCACAGCATGTACATTTTTTTCTCACTGGAAGCTTCTTCTCATGACAAATACAGTTTTGCAAGCTGACATTTATAGCTATATATCCTCCTTTGACAGTGTGTAGGAATAGGACCTAGCAGAGCTGAAATGTTAGTCACTGCTGTAGAACCACCCAAAGCCTGAACAGGAAGTGGGAGCCTGAAGCAGGGCAGAAGAACAGCTTCTGAGAAACAGCCAGATGGGAAAACCCCTTTAAGACTGACTGCGTGATGTGAAACATCCATAAACAGATAGTTAAGCTGCGTTTTAAAACATGACTGCACCCTTCTTTTTTTCAAAATGCTAGAATATGTCTCTTAATTTATAGATGCAGGCACTGCTTGGTTGTGTATTGAACCCCATTCTGCAGTCTTAGAGAGATTTTAACTTTGTTATTTGTTATCCAACTGTCCTTAACTGGTTTGAACCAGTGCCAAGATTGAGTTGGACAGTGTTCCTCTGCATCCATTTCATACCTTAATAATTTTGGGATATGAACAAGTTTACATTAAAGAGATAAAATATTTACTCATAAGTAGTGTTGAGCGATTATTATCGACAAAGTTGAAATCGGCACGGTTTTTATGTTGATCGGATTTTTTCCATCACGCGATAACTTAGGTTAAAATCTGTGCATAATCTATTAATATCGCGCCATTTTCGCCGCTTCCTGTCATTTTGGCGGCCAGCAAGTCAGCTTGGAGAATAGAGCAGGGTGAGCTGGGTGTGCGACGTCATGACTGGGATGTGTATGGTTGCGATTGGCTGGAAAAATCACATGACCTCGTTTTACAGAGAACAGCCCTTCCTGTTCAGCATCAGTGTGTGTCTGTGTATCATAAGAGCAGGACGTGTGCTCGGTCTCTCTCAAAACAGCTCAGTGAAACTGTTCTATTTGTTCACACAGACAACTATGCTTTTAGCTGTGAACATTAGAACTTGGGTAGATTAGAGATTTTCAGATTTTAGTTACTTAGGCTGAGAATTTTACAGGAGCATCTAGCGCTGTACAGCCGCGGGGGGTGGCGAGGGGGCATGGTGGCCGGGGGGCTGCGGGCGAACACAGACAGACAGACAGGCTGGCAGGCAGGCAGGCAGGCTTTTGAAAGGAGAGTGGATATTGTGCAGCCCAGACTATGTTTAAACCCTGCATTGCAATGGGTTTTTATCAACAGTTTTTGGCCAGTTTTTGGTGAAATATTACTTGTATATTGTGCAGCCTGTACTTATATTAGGATGCAGATCTTTTCTAGTAACTGCAGGTGTATTTGATAGGTGCAAAACTCAACTTTTATTATCTTTACACGATTTAATTAGGTTTTTTTTCACTTTGGTGCAGCTCAGTTTTGTTCAAAGACCCACTTTGTTCTTACAATAGGATACAGAACTTTTCTAGTCACCGCAGGTGTACTTATAGGTGCAAAAACCACGTTTTATTATCCGTACACAATTTAATTACGTGTTTTTCACTTTGGCGCAGTCCAGCTTTGTTCATAGAGCCACCTTGCACTTAAATTTGAATACAGTAATTTGTAGTCACCGCAGTGTATTTATAGGTGCAAAAAACACCTTTTATTATCCGGATACATTTCAAATAGGTGTTTTTTTTTACTTTGGTGCGGCCCAGTTTTGTTCATAGAGCTACCTTGTACTTAAATTTGAATACAGAAATTTTGTATTTACTGTTGGTGTATTTCATTGGTGCAAAAACCACCGATTGTTATCCGTATAATTTTTAAATAGCTGTATTGCACGTGGTGCGGCACTAGTTTTTTTTCAAATAGCCACGTTGTACGACAATTCTGATAGAAAAATTTTCTAGCAACTGTTCTCGTTTGTCATTACTGCAAAAAACGCAATTTCTCATCCTTGTAACTTCTGAATAGTTTTATTGCGCTCGTTGAATCTCAGTTTGGCGCAGATCGCGCACTTGAATGATATTTTGTTGAAAATTATCAATTCCTAGTCCTTACTGGGCAGTTGTAAATCCCGGGATGAAGGAAGAAACACTGTTGATTTTGTCTTACAGTTCTTCACCGGGACCGCATTTCACAGGTATTCGCAAGAAAACATTTCAGTTTCTAATCCTAGTTGGCTGTAGGAAAATAGAGGGATTTAAGAATAGCTGTGTTTTGCCATCTTTTAATAAGATACTTTTCAAAAACTCTTCCCATACCCTTCTTAAATTTTTACCTTTCTGAACATGGAGCGAAAGGGCAGGTGTAAGCGAGCAAAGAGGGGAGTAGGACATGGAGGTAGAGCTACGAGAGAAGGTGCTCCTTCCAGTGCTTGGCGACAACACGCATCCCAAGCGGATTCGTCAGTTGCAGGACCGTCAGGCCTGTCATCGCTGTGTCAGGGCCCTGTGAATCTCAGTACCGAACAGCGTCGCCAATCTGTTCTTCAGTGGTTAATGCAACCTGCATCCAGCAGTCTTACCTCCTCATCCTCCCAGTCACGGCCACAAATGTCGTCATCAGTATCGTCAGCATCCGTCCAAGATGAAGTGAAGGCAGCACAAATGAAAACTCGTGTACCCACCACTGTGGATAATCCATTTTTTTGAAGACCTCTTTGATGACAAAATGCGAGTGGGGTCAGAAGGCATGTTAAAAGATCAAGAGGCCAAAGAGGATGATTTTGTCTGCTCTGATGCCTAGTTAATGATGCCATCAGACGAGGAGAAGGAAGCCGGTCAATCGGCAAAAATCCTGTTGCTTTTAGCCCGCAGCTCCTGGATGCAGAATGTCAGGACAACGAAGTCACCTGTGTTGATGATTACAATGCGGATCCATCGTGGTCTTTTCCACAGAATTTGCTTGCGAGCGCTTCATCACTGGACGAGGAGGAAAATGATGGGGTAGTGTCAATTTCGGGTCCCGCCTCAAAAAAGGGAGAGGGCGGTCGCAGAAGTCCGCTGATATGATTCCGCCAGCCACAGTCAGCGGAAACCACGCTCCTCGCTTATCGCCATCGAAAAGGTCCAGGACCTCTCAAGCCTGGGCCTTCTTTGAGCAAGCCTCTGATTCACCCAGCGATGTCATATGCCGCCTTTGTCGTAAACGCATCAGTAGAGGGAAGAATCTTAGGTGTTTAACCACCACCAAAATGTTTTAGTCACATGCAGCGAATGCATGAGTTGAAATGGAGGGAACACTTGGCCAAAAAAGGCCACACGATGCCGGCCTTCCAACCACTATCCACCCTCTGTCCTGCCTTTCCCCCCTCCTCCTCCGCCACCACCAAGCGTTCCTCAGCTGCCCATGTCTCTCAGAGTCATGATCAGGGATCAGCCTCTGCTTTTAGCCTCCACCGTCGCCCAAGTACCACCAGCACCCACCAGAGACCATCCTACCCCTTTCCTTCCACCCGTTTGACGACCTGCATGCCGTACAGCGGCCAGTCTAGCAGCCAGCCTTCTGTTTTTCCAGGTTTGGGAGCAGAAGAAACACTTTACCCAAACCATCCCAAAGCCAAAGCCCGAATGTCGGCATTGCCAGGCTTTTGGCCTTGGAAATGTTTTCCTTTCTGTCTGGTGGACACAGTGGGTTCCGCCACGTTCATGGCCCTTGCCTGCCCCCAATACCAGATTGCCGAGCAGGCATTTCTTTGGCCAGAAAAAGCCCTTCCTGCACTGGCCGCCCCGTGTCATCTAAAATTTCAAGTGCGTTGTATTTTGTGTCCGGAAAAGGTCCATGGACCACCGACACATGGACTAGTAAGCACGGCCCAAGGCCGCTATTCTCTGTAACAGCTCACTGGGTGAGCTGGGGTGGATGTCTCTAGTGGTGACAGTGGCTCTCAGGGTCGGGGCACGCTCTTCAAAACCGCAGGGATGGTGCAGGGTTCTTTCCCCAAAGGGCCCTCGGTGGTATCACGTGCCCAGAGAAAACCAGGCCGTGTTGAAATTAATCTGTCTTGGAGACCCTCCACACCAGGTCAGGAGCTGTGGACGGCTCTCCGCAACGGGACCGAGCGGGTGGTGGGTGAGAAGAACCTTGTGCCAGGCAAGGTGGTGTTGCGATAACGGGCGAAATCTGCTGGCCGCCCTTAAGGGTCGGTAGGCTGGAGCACTTTCCCTTGCCTGACACGTGTCATGAACCTTGTCGTCCAGAAATTTCTAAAGCGCTTTCCCGGGTCTGGACTGCCTGTGAGGAAGGGGTCGAGGTTCTGATTTGCACTTCCAACATTCGCAAACCCTGCGTCGTCCTCCTGGCTGCGTTGCAGCGTCAGCTCGGCCTCCCCGTCAACCGTCTCATTGTTGACATGGCAACACGCTGGAATTCCACCCTCCACAAGCTCCAGCGATTGTGGCAGCAGCGCAATGCCATTACACAGTACGAAGTGACACATGGCCTGACAAGCAGCGGTGCGGACCTCGGGGTGTTGAGCCACCGAGAGTGGAGGCAGGTGAAAGAGCTCTGCACCATCCTTGCCAGTTTTGTAGAGGCCACCAAAATGGTCAGTGCGGACAATGCCCTTGTAAGCATGAGCTTTGTGGTGATCTTAGTTCTGGAATGATCATTGGACTCTGACATATCAGGTCCCACCAGCGACGGAGGAGGAGACGGACACAGATGCGGACACGGAGCCTTTCTCTCCGTCAAACCCACAAGGCCCGACAGTTTCTCACTTTTATCGGTCTTCATTAGGCAGTGGTTCGGGGTCCAGGGCTAGTGCTAGGCAGCGCCTCAGCTCTCAGGGTGCATCATCTGAGGCAAGTCAGGGCTGTGTTGAAGCTGTGCCGGAGGAGGAGGAGGAGGTATTCCTAGACACCGACGTTACCGATGTCCCTGCCTTGGAGAGAGGTTGGCGCGAAATTGAGGCGGAGGAGGAAGATGAGGAAGATGAGTTTGCTAGTGCCCCTCAACCCAGAGGCTTGGGAAATCAAGGCTCCATCTCTCACATGAGTGCTTGGATGCTCCATTTCCTCCAACATGATCCTCGCATTTGTCACGGGGGTCGCGGGCTCCGCTGCCCCCCGCGACCATCTCCCCGCTCGCAGGGGGTCTGGCGCGGCGGCTGCGGCGGCCCGCGACCACCCCTCTGCTGCCTCGGCGCCGCCTCTCTTACCTGGCCGCGCTCCGGTGAACGCCGCGCCTGCCTGTCCCGGCCGTCGTGCGCGTGGCCGCCGCTTAAGGCGCGCGCGCCGGCTTCTCTAAATTTAAAGGGCCAGTGTCCCGATAATTGGTTATTGTCGGGCGCTGGTCCTATTTAAGGTATCCGCCCCCAGTACTTCCTGCCAGTCTGTTGGTGTGTTTTTGGTGCGTTAGAGAGTATTGGAGTTCCGTATTGATTACCCGTGTACCAGTCCGCTTGCTTACGTTTCCTGACCTTGCCTGTTTGCCGCCTGCCCTGACCGTCTGCCCGTCTCTGACTACGAACCTCTGCTGCCTGCCCTGACCTTCTGCCTGTCCCCGACTACGCCTCCGGATTACGTTTCTGTACCACGCTGTACCCCGGCCGCCATCGCAAGCAAGTCACGTCAGAGGTAACGACCTGGTAGCCTCACGCCGCAGCAAGTCCATCCCGCTTTGCAGCGGGCTCTGGTGAAAACCGGGGGCTACTTAGATTCCGTTCCCTGGCGGGGCTTAGCTATCATCGCTTGCATTGGCCCAGCGGATCCACTCCTCCGTTACAGCATTAAGGCCATCAAAATGAACAACAGTTACTGGGTGGCCACCCTCCTGGATCCCCGGTACAAAACCAAACTCAGCACTTTCCTTCCACCCACCCAAATAGAGAGTAAAATGCAGGAAATGGAGACCTTGCTGATTGATCAACTGGAGACATCTGTTTCGTCTGCTTCACGTTCTTCAAATGTCATGGTGGAACAACGTCAGCGACGTGACAGCAGTAGAGTGCCAAGTAGCCGTAGCGGCAGCAGCAGGCAAGGTGGCAGAAGCCTAATGGGTGACCTCTGGCAATCTTTATTTACCACCTCACCAACGCATGTAATGCAGGGCACACATACAACACACAGAGACCAGCTTAAGATCATGGTGCACGACTATCTGTGTCTCAACACCGATGTTTTTGGATGTGTTCCGGACCCAATTGACTTCTGGGTATCAAAAATGGATGAATGACCCGAGCTCGCTCGCTCGCCACGCTATAGAGGTGTTGTCCTGCCCAGCAGCCAGCGTCATATCTGAGCGGCCCTTCAGCACAGCTGGAGGAGTCATAACAGACAAACGCATCCGGCTTTCCACAGATAATGTGGATCGTTTAACTTTCATCAAGATGAATCAGGCATGGATTTCTGATGATGTTGTGGCTCCAATTGCCGAGGTCACCGATTAGTTGCCGATCTACTTCACATTCCTCTTCCAAAAGAAATGATCCTCATGAAAACTTTTTTTTAAAATGATCATTTCTTACTGCAATTTTTATTCTGGGTTCCCAGTTCATTTTGCTGGTTTTGCTGTGAGGAGGCTGTAAAAGACATCAAGGTTTCATGACAAAAAACCCTTTCCATTTACTCACTTCATCTTTAGAATTTTTGCATTGTCAAAAGGTTTTGGGGTCATGGTGCTGTGAGATACAGCTAGAATCATGGTCCTTTGGAACAGAAATGTGCTTCTAAGTGGCATTTCTCCATCACAATTTTTAACAGTGGCTGAGAAGTCATTTTTTATATCTTTTTGGGGTCATGTTGCTGTGAGATACAGCTAGAATCATGGTCCTTTGGAACAGAAATGTGGCTTCTAAGTGGCATTTCTCCCTCACAATTTTTAACAGTGGCTGAGAAGTCATTTTTATAATTTTTTGGGGTCATGGTGCTGTGAGATACAGCTAGAATCATGGTCCTTTGGAACAGAAATGTGGCTTCTAAGTGGCATTTCTCCATCACAATTTTTAATAGTGCCTGAGAAGGCAGTTTTATATCTTTTTGGGGTCATGTTGCTGTGTGATACAGCTAGAATCATGGTCCTTTGGAACAGAACTGTAGCTTCTAAGTGGCATTTCTCCATCACAATTTTTAACAGTGGCTGAGAAGTCATTTTTATAATTTTTTGGGGTCATGGTGCTGTGAGATACAGCTAGAATCATGGTCCTTTGGAACAGAAATGTGGCTTATAAGGCGCATTTCTCCCTCACAATTTTTAACAGTGGCTGAGAAGTAATTTTTATAAATTTTTTGGGTCATGCTGCTTTGAAATGCAGCAATACTTCAGGTCCTATTATAAAAAAAAATGTGGTTTCTAACAGACATTTGTTCTTCCCATTTGTCAACAGTGGCCCAAGGGTCATGCTTTGAATTTTTTGGGGCATGTTGCTGTGAAATGCAGCTATAATACAGGTCCTATTATAAAAAATGTAGTTTCTAAACGACATTTGTTATTCACAATTGTCAAGAGTGGCTCAATGGTGATGTTGCTGTCAGAAACAGGAATAGGTAGGATACTGTTAATGGACAAATATTGCAAAATGACTTGTTTTTGCAAGATCTTTAACACAGCTAGTAATCCCTTTAGTGAGACAACCCATTTAATACATTTTAAAAAAGATAAACAAAGATGTGGTGGGATTCCATCCTATTTTAAAAATGTGTCTTCTAGAATTAAACTACTAAAAACTGGCATGCAAAAAATAGCTGATAGAAATATTCCTCTGAATTGAACAAGGGAGGTACAGGAAGACTTGAACAGATGTAGGTTACCCAAGACAGGGATATTCAATGTCCAGTTCATATAAAATGGTGGTTGAAAGACTCCTTTTTCCGTCAATTTTTTAATCTGGGGGTTATGCAGGTTTGGGGCTCATGCTGTGGCCCAGGACAGGTATAGTCAATGTCCTGTGAAACTAAAATGGTGGTTGAAAGACTCCTTTTTCCGGTACTTTTTAAATCTGGGGTCATGCAGGTTTGGGGCTCATGCTGCGTTCCAGGAAAGGGATATTCAATGTCCAGTTCAAGTAAAATGATGGTTCAAATCATACTGCCTTCTGGCACTTTTTAATTTGTGGGTCATACAGGTTTAAGGGTCATGCTGTGGTACAAGACCGGGATAGTGAATGGTGTGTGAATTTTTTTTCTGTGGCTTTTATAACCTAAGTGTGTTGCCTAAGATGTAGCACGTATCCAGTTTACTGTTGTGGATGTTAATTCCAGCTTCTCCAGCCCTGTTTGGGTGTAAGAATGAAGGTGTTGTTCCTCTCCCATAGACTTTAATGGTCATCGGCGATAATCTATTATCGACTATCGGAAATCGTCTTGATAATTGCCTATATCGACTCGATGACGATAGTCGACGTAATCGCTCATCACTACTCATAAGCCCCCAATTTAAAGGCCTCATAAAAACACATACTTAAAGGGATTTTCTCACCATTCTGTGTCATTGGGTCACACACAGCTTTGCATCCACTCTAGTTTCATCTGGCTGTGGGTGGCTCTAAAGCAGTGATTAGCATATTTAGCTTCTCTGTAACCAGCTGAGACATTATAATGATGTAAGTGTAGGAGATTTAATCTTCAGTAAACAAAGCTAGAAGTGATCAGAGGAGTGAAAACAATTGCTTATCTGTAAACAAAAGCTAATCATGTTAGAGATAATGAGTCTTCTCCGTGTCTTCTGAGTGTTATCCATGGTGAACTCACTCCCTGCTCTCTGTCTAACCAGGAAGCAACTATATGGATGTAACCAGAGAAATCCGTGTGCACTCAAAGAAGATAAAATTTCTCTTATCTCCTGACCAAGGTAAATTCAAAAGACTAAAGTATTTGGAAAAAGTCTTCAATTACCTTTCCCTACATGTTGAAAGTTCATCTTTGTAGTGATAAAATTCCTTTAATATCTCAAAATTGTCATTGGCTGAGGAAACTTTAAGTACACAGTTTTTTTTCAGTCTTTTTACACTGGAGCATCCATCTTGTTGCTTCTATTTGAACAATGACCCTTTTACCATATACCAAGATCTTGATTTTTTAGGTACCTCCATCTCAAGAATTTCTCAAAAGTTCTTATCACAAGACATTATGGAAAGGAGCTGAGAAGCTCAAGCGCCCTCTGTTGGATGTAACAAATCCACAATTTGCTTTTGACCCACTGGGTCTTTGGAAAGCAAAAGGGATATTTAGCCAAGTCAGTCTTTCTGAGACACTCATTGCCTCCCACTCAGCCAAGCCAGCATCGCTCTGCTCTGTACTGACGAGGGGCAAACACCTCAAAATTGCTGTATACAGATGGGTGATGTTGGCTTGGCTAAATATCCCTTTTGCTTTCCAAAGACCCAGTGGGTCAAAAGCAAATTGTGGATTTGTTACATCCAACAGAGGGCACTTGAGCTTCTCAGCTCCTTTCCCATAATGCCTCGTGATATGCAGATGCTTCGTGGAGTGCAAAAGGCAATTTCGAATCTCCACACGCCTATATGGCGCTTTCCCTAAGGAGAGATCTTCCCTTTCAAAAGTGCATATTCATTGACTTCATTGTATTGTTGCTAATTTTTTTTTTGTATATCTAGACATAAGATTAATACACCCCCCCACACACACTCCCTATGTATACTAGAATACTATTTGCTTCCTCTCAGAATGCTGTGACTGGCTGTAAAAGAAATAACTGCAGAAGAAGTGTTCCTCCACCACAGCAAAATACGAAGGACCCAAATTATTGGCTAAACCCCACCTCTCTGGTAGACAACAATTAAGAAATTAGGAGGAAATTATTCCCTGAGCTGTTTTATTTCGAGCCAGTATTCCTTCAGGCTTATCCCAGTAGCACGAAAACACCCTTGCCCAACTCTGATATTACTTTATCAAAGAAAGATGTTTACAGTAAAAAATATATTTCTCACATATCAAAGATAAGCACTGATTGCTGAAAGACAAAGAATTTTTCTAATTCATTTATATATCCGTTATAGATATCTATAGATCTTAAACTTCCTACTGCCTAACGTGTTGCACATGTCTCTACCAGATCTCCTTGTGCATTTATTTTGGCTAGACATCTGGATTTCATCAGATGAATGTTTGATAGGGAACATACTGGCTGCAATGTAGTAAAAAAAAAAAGGAATTTTTCAAGGAAAAAAAACCCACCAGTAACTTTTATATCGCATTACATAAGCCGAACCATTTAAAAATAAAGTAACTTTTCAAGTGTTTACGAAAATGACGAAATTTTATAGTTAGATAGTTGCCCTTCTGTTTTTTTCTCATGCCTTTTTTGGCAGCTAGACTTGGACACCAGCCACCTATAAAATGGATGTGTTTTTATGTGCTAGATGTTTATATTAGATAGAAAACTAAGTTTTGGAAATCATTTAAGTAATAAAACAGACATCAAATCAGCAGGTTTACTGTTTGTTACCATTCAATTTAAAGGCAAAGCTTGAAACTCCTGGGTCTCAATGCAAAATCTGTAGCAGGGACTCCACCTTCCATGTACTACACTATGGGGAACATGTATGAAAACTGTCTAGGCCTAAGATTTTTTTTTATGCCCTTAGCAACCCATCCAAGCTCCTCTTTAATTTTTTCAGAGCACTATATGAAATGAAAGGGGAACTCCGATTGGTTACTATGGGCAACAAAGAAAGTCTTAGACCTAGACAGTTTTCATACATGTTGACCTATGTGCCTATCCTGCATAATTTAGTAATACTGGGGTCTCCTCATTTGGCAGATGGGATTTTGGTATCCCTCAAGCACCAGGGTCCCAGAGAAGTTGTTACTGCTGCACCCTCTGTAATTAACCCCTTACACCAGAGCCAGTTTTGACCTTCCTGAAGGAGCCCTGGCTTTAAAATCTGACATGTGCCACTTTATGTGAGAATAACTTTTTGACACTTTTACCTATCCAAGTGATTCAGAGACTGTTTTCTCGTGACACATTGCGCTTTAAGTTAGTAATACATTTTGGTCCATACAATCTTTGTTTATTTGTGAAAAATATCAAAATATCATGAAAATTTGCAAAAATTTGCAATTTTTAAAGTTCAAAGATTTCTGCGTGTAAGATAGATAGTTATTCCAGACAAAATAGTTTATAACTAGCATCTACCATATGCCCACTGTAGGTTGGCATAATTTTTTTAATTTTTTTTTTTTGGGCCCTTTCTTATGTTTTACTGCTTTTACACAATAAAAACACTTTTATTCAAAAAGAAAACACGTTTTTGCATCGCCATACTCAAAGAGCCATAGCTTTTTTATTTATCTGATTACTGAGCTGTGTAGGGGCTTGTTTTTGTGGGAGGAGATTAAGATTTCATTGGTATACTTTTTTGAGTTACAAGGCTTTTTCATCGCTTTTAAATCCGTTTTTTGGTAGGCAGGGTGAAGAAAATACTTCAATCCTAGTAGTGTTTTTTTTATTTTTAACAGCGCTCACCGTGCAATATACATGAGAAGTTAATTTTACTCTGTGGGTCGAGACGATTACAGCAATACCCAGTTTATATAGTTTTTTATGTGGAGGCACATTATTTAAAAATAAAAATAAAAAAAATAGTGCTTTTATTGTGTAAAACAATATTTATGTATCGATGTCTTCTGAGAGCCATAACTTTTTTATTTTCCCGTATACAGAGCTGTGTAAGGCCTTTTTTTTTGCATGATGAACTAATGTTTTAATTGGCACAACTTTGGTGTTTATATGAGTTTTTGATCACTTTTTATACATTTTATGTGCTGCGGGATGAACAAAAACCGCAATTCTGTGACCTTGTTTTTTGGGTGGGAGGGGGGCTTATGGCGTTCACTAGACAGGTTAATTAATGTGACATATTTATAGGGTGGGTTGTTACACACGCAGCGATACCAAATATGTGTACTTTATTTATTTTTTATCTTATTTGGGGCGATTGGCATTTGTAAAGGGGAAAAGGGCGGTGTACGCGTTTTTATTTTATTTTTTCGTGTTTGTGTTTGACTTTTTTTTACACTTTTTTTTACTTTTTTACACTGCTTTCACTTTTCCCCAGAAGGGAATTGTATGAGCAATATTCATATCACTCATACAATAGGAGATCAGCACACAGCAGTACTGCTGTGTACTGGTCTCCATGGTGACTGTCAATCACCATACCCACAATGCATTGCGGGCATGGTGATGTCACTGGACAACCCAGATGATTTCACAAAGCATCTGGGTGTCAGGTAAGGGGACATGCCTGCAGCTTCGATGTCGCGACCATAACAGATCTCAACATCGAAGGGTTAAACACTCCAGCCGCGGGGGATGCGGCATAATGCCAGCGGTATCAGCAAGGGATCAGATAATTATCTCTTGTCACTGCAATACTATATATATATATATATATATATATATATATATATATATATATATATATATATATATATATATATATATATATAATATATATATATATATATATATATATATATATATATATATATATATATATATATAACATTTGTAAAGGCAACCAAGGCCAGGAAAGTTAGTGGATGGAAGTATTTGCCGGGTTAGGGTAGGAGGTACAAATAGTAGGGAAGTTCAGGAAGGAAATCCAGTCACAGTGGTACATCCCGCCTTTTCAAAAGGTCTGGAATGTGACAGCAGGAGAACTGCACTAGCTGGGGCCCACACCAAGGAACCGGACACTTGCGTGGGGAAAAAGCAGCAGTATAGTTAAGTTACCATAGGGTTACTTAGAAGTTTCGGTATTTAGTATAGCTGCTGCGATGCGTTATTGGGCTGTTTTTCTGAACGGCCCACCCCTTGTAGCGTGGGTGGAGGCCGTTCACCCCTCCGGTCAGGCTTTACCGGTATTCCCTAGGCCTTTAAAGCTGTGCAGTGAAGAGACCAGGTGAGAAAGAGTCAACCTGGTGCTGATTGAGGTCAGGAGTCATTTCTCCAGACGGTGCTTAGCCGGACGAGCTGCTACCGACCGTTGAACCAGACCAAGGAGGTCTGCTTCCCAGAGTTTTTACCTGCCACGGGTGGAGTATAACCCTGGTGTGCCCTTTTGATTGCTGCAAGTATATGATTATGTTTTTGCTGCATGTTAAACGGCGACGTAAGCCTATGACATAAGGACTTGCCTGTTTGTTTTTTTGCTGTTTTGGGGGGGTGCTGCTAAAATACAAAAAACCTTATTTTTCGTTGCAACCATCCCGTTTGTGCCTACCTCTGTGGACTGCTAGTTCCCCAACATATGGTGGAGGTTGCTATGGGACTGGTTGCTAAGGGTAACAGCAGCATACGTTTTTTGACTTTATATACGTTTTGTTGAAACTGTATGTCGCTGGTGAAAGGCTGCTGCATTCCTGCCTACCAATCCACACCAAAATGGAGGGAAAAACTATGCAAGCACATGGTGCAGGCCAAGCCAACCAGCAAGAAACTAAACCGTTCTGTT
Source organism: Phyllomedusa bahiana (assembly GCA_025379985.1). Taxonomy (NCBI): domain Eukaryota; kingdom Metazoa; phylum Chordata; class Amphibia; order Anura; family Hylidae; genus Phyllomedusa; species Phyllomedusa bahiana. Next base: position 25,247 of record JAODAL010012195.1, on the reverse strand, counting down.
TCTGGACCACATTGCAGCCTCAGAGTCAATGTTTTGCCAGAGGACGGAGGTTGTTTCGGGCCTCGGTTGCACAGTAAAAAGGCAGTACAGCGCGCCTGTGCAGAAGATGACCCCTGATGATGACATGAGGAATATCTGGCGGTTTTTGACGAGGCTGGCGGAAAGAGAGAACTCCCGGGGTGCCGTCTGGACGGAATTTCTGGGCGCCCTATTTGATCGGGGAGCCGCCAGAAGGGGCCCTACTTTGACTCACTACGAGCAAGCAAGGACTATGACCTCATCAAGGCAGAGATTATGGCCAGGCTGGGAGTCACCTAGCGGTGCGGGCTCGCAGAGTCCATGATTGGCGGATTTTGAAAGCATAAGCCACCCGCTCCCAGCTGCTGTTGTGAGCTTCTACACCTTGTGCGCAAGTGTCGTGCAACTGAGGTGCGAGTCATCCGCCCATCATAGACGGGATGTCATGGACGCTACGCAAGTGGACTACCCGGAGAGCTGCATCGTTGGGTTTGCCCAGGGAGACCCCAAGTCGCTGGGACCAGGCTGATTGCCCTCGTGGAGCGGTTACACCACTGCAGAGTCCTATCTGGGGCCCGAAGTAAAAGCCAACAGTCCACGCGGGCACTCCGGGTGACGCTCCCAGGGGCCAAGCGTCAAAGCTTTCTCCTCCGACCGACCCAGGGGAACCGTGACCGGAGACCGCAGTCGGGGTGGTCCACCCAAAAGAGGAGAGGTTTGATGGGCCAGAGAAGGTACTTTCACCCCTTAATGGACCCCCTGGGTGGCTGGGCTGAGCAGAAGTGCGTCTGTTGGAAGTGCCACAACTGGGACACATATTGCAGCACACTGTCCCCAGCAGGAGGAACCTATGGTGTGTGTGCACCCGTCGCCTCTCCATTGTTTGCTCACCCTGACCTGTAGTGCTTTGCCCCTGCAGCCCCAGGCCCTCAGGAATGCCGTTTGTCCGGTGAATGGGTCAGTGTGGTCGGCCCTGTTGGACTCTGGCAGCCTAGTTACCCTCTGTGCGAGCTGCCATTCCGCATGACCTGGTTACCCCGAAAAACGGGGGGTGGGGGTGGGTCTGCATTCATGGGGGCACGAAACACTGACCCACTGGCGACAGTGACTTTGAGAGGTGTTTTTCGGGAACTCTGGAGCCATGAGGTGGCATCATACGACTTACTACTTACCCTAATCCTGGGAAGGGACTTCCCCTGTTCTGGGAACTGTGGTCACACCCCAGGGGGACGCTGTGAGGGAGTGAGTCCCAAACCCCTCAGTCCAGTTCCCCTAGCAGAGGATGTTCTATATTGATGCGGTAGGGGTGACCACTGATGTTACTCTTAACTTCCCGTTAGCGGTATTGGCAGGAGCGCGAGGAAGAGTTGTCCGTCCCTTTGAGCAAAATATTACCAGACCTGGAGGTGTCACGCGAGAACTTTGGCACGGCTCAGGTTGTGAGACCTCCCCTAAAGATTGCATGGGACCAGGTAACGGTACTAAAATGAGGTGCCGCAATGAGCCAGGACAGAAAAGATTTCCGCATTAGCTGTACAGAATGATTTGCGTGTATCGGGTTGTAGAGTGATACGAGGGGAAATTGTGGAACAACTGTGGTTGCCTGTACCCTTATAGGAGGATGGTACTGGTATATAGCTCACAGGTCATGTGCTAGGGAGGGGCACTTGGGGGCGGAGAAAACACAGGGAAGAGCGGGTATTTAAACGGTTTACTGGCCGGGTGTCATCAAGAAAAGATTACCAATTTCTAGAAGGTCTGCCCCACGTGCCCAGCATCAACCGCTCCTATGTACCATTTCAGGAAACCCAGTTAGTGCCCTTCCCCATTATGAGGTGCCATTCAAAACGAATCGCTATGGATCTCGTAGGGCCATTAGTCAAGTCGGGCCCGGGGCCACCAGTAATTTAGTCATACTATAGATTACGATACAGGTTAATCAGAGTCACATTCCCCTAAGAAATATTGCCTCAAAGTGTATTGACCCCGAGAGTTGATGCAGGGTCTTCTCTAGAAACGGGTTTGCAAAGAAATCCTAACAGACCAGGGGACACCTTCATGTCTAGGGTAAGAAGGACCTGTGTTAGGATGACTACTGCACATTAAACAAACTGAGGACCTCGGTGTTCATCCTCTAAAACTGAGGGTAGTCGAAAGCTTTAAAAAAACCCTAAAAGGGGATGCTGAGAAGGTGGTTAGAAAAGGATGGGAGGGACTGGGATTTGTTTTTGCTGCCCATACCCTTCTATTCTCCATCAGAGGGGTTCCTCAATCTTTTTTTTTCCAAAACTGGATTCTCCGTGTGAATTGTTGTTTGGGAGACACCCTAGGGGTATGCTGGACATCGCCAAAGAGACAGGGGAGAGTGAGGCTACCCCCTATAAAAAAGTGTTGTAGAAACTCGTCGCCCAGATGCAGGATCGATCAGCCAAAGTAATGCCCATTGTGAAGGAGAGCCTGCGGAGGACAGGATGTCACAGAGTCGGGTATACAATAGGGCCCACTAGGGTTAGGGCATTTAACCCTGGGGACCGCGTATGTGGGTCCTGGTTCCACGGTCGAGAGTAAATTCCTGGCTAAATGGCCAGGGGACCTTATGGAGAAGTGGTAGAGAGAGTTGGAGAGGTAAATTATTAAAAATACATCAGCCAGGGAAAAGAAAAACCTTTCAACTATACCACATAAATTTAATAAAGCCGTGGCATGAAAGAGCAGGCCTAGTTAGTGTCCTGACTAGCCCATGTGGTAAGCACAGTCAGATATCAGAAGGTTGTCATAGGGGACCCCTGGTTCCAAAAACCATCAAAGACAGGAGACTGGGAGTTGTTACAGATAACAGGGACATCTTCACTGACCTTCCAGGAACTACAGAATGTAGTCACAGCATGATGATTTACCCTTTGGGTAAAAGTTCATGTCAAACCCTACCGAATCCAGAAGCTCGGAGGACAGGCAGTCTCTGAGGATAGTAAGGCGCAGATGTTGGGCCCTGGGCGATCATTAAGAGTCCCAAAAAGCGGGTGGTCTAGCCCCATTGTGTTGGTGCTAAGCCAAATGGAACTTGGCGGTTCTGCACGATTTCCGACGACTCAATGAAGGTATCTAAAGTGGGGTTCCTATCCGATGCCTGGGTGGATGAACTGATTGAGAGGACTGGGGTCAGCAGGTACATAACAACACTGGACCTTACGAAACGTGTTTACTGCCTGATTCCCCTGTCAGAAGAGGCCAAAGGAGAAAACTGCCTTCCTCCCCCCCCCCCCACTCCAGAGGGGCTATTCCACTACACCAGGATGCCCTTTCGGGTTACAGGGGGCCCCAGGCTACCATTCAGAGGGGCAATAGGATAATATTCTAAAACCCCATACCAGGTAGCATCTGCCTTATCTAGAAGATATTGTTCATTTCAGTAATGAATGGAGTCCCAATCTCAGCAAGGTACAGGCCAGATACTCAACGCAATAAAGGGAAGCAGGGTTTACGGCTAACTTGAAAAAGGCGCCATTGGGCTGGGAAGAAGGCCCGATAATTGGCGGTATAATTGTGGGTTGGGGCTCAATAAGACCCAAATAAATAAAGTAGAGCAATTCCGAGAGTGGCCACAACCCCTTACACAAAAAAGCAGGTGAGAGGTTCCTGGGGATTGTCGGCTACATCGCAGGTATGTGCGAATTCGCTTCAGTTGCAGCCCGCTGACGACCTAACAAAAGGAGGAAGGCGGTGATGGTGAAATGATCTGAGGATGGCAGAGAAATCATTAAAGGCCCTGAAAAAAAGGCTCTGTAGCCAGCCAGTATTAGTGGCACCGGACTTACTAAGGAGTTTGTTATCCAGACAGACGCTCAGAGGTGGGGTTGGGTGCAGGTCATGTCACAGGAGGTGAATGCGTAGGAGCACCCCATTACTTATTTAAGGTAGGAAGCTCACGTCCTGTGAAAGGAACTATTCGATAGTAGAAAGGAGTATCTGCGATAAAGTGGGCTTTGGAATCTTTGCGGGGTACTATCTGGCAGGGAGAGAAAGTTAGGTTGTGTGACAGATCATGCCCCGTTAAAGTGGATGTACGAAACAAGGGCAATAATGCAAGGGTGACCAAAGATGGTTCCTGGCACTGCAGGATTTTAAATTTGTGGGTAGACACAGGGCGGGGGAAACATATATAAATGCTGATGCCTTGGTCACAGACTCCACTGTTTGGTGAGTTCAAGTGCCCAGTCCCCTGGCATTGGGCAGAGGGGGGGGATGTGTAAGCAACGCAGGAAAGATAGTGGATGGAAGATATGATGCCGGGCTAGGATGGGTACAAATAGTAGGAAGTTCAGTAAACCGTCCGTGGTACATCCCGGCCTTTTCAAAAGTCTGGAAGGACTCAGCAAGGAGAACTGCACTAGTTTGGGCCCCCAAGGAAACCGGACTTGGTGGGGGAAAACAGCCAGTATAGTTAAGCTAACCATTAGCGTTGTTACTTAGAAGTTTAGGTATTTTAGTATAGCTTGCTGCGCAGCTTATTGGGCTGTTTTTTCTGAACGGCTTTGTAGCGTCGGTGGGAGGCCATTCACCCTCCGGTCCAGGCTTACCGGTATCCTAGGCCTTTAATAGCCTGTGCAGGAAGGGACCAGGTGAGAGAGTCAACCTGGTTCTGATTGAAGGTCAGGAGTCATTTCTCCAGACAGTGACTTAGCAGGAAGGAGCCCTTGCTAGCCGACCGTTGAACCAGACCAGGCGGTTTGCTTCCCCAAGACTTTACTGCCACAGGGTGTGAGTATAACCTGTGTGCCTTTATTGATGCTGCAAGTATATGATATGGTTTTGTGCTGCATGTTTAAAACGGCTGACGGTAAGCCTGATGACATAAGACTGCCTGTTGTTTTTTTGTGTTTTGGGTGCCTTCTAAAATTAAAACCCCTATAATTTTTTCGTTGCAACCATTCCCGTTTGTGGACTACCTCTGTGACCGTAGTCCCCCATTGGTGGAGGTTGCTATGGCACTGGTTGCTAAGGGTGGTAACAGCAGCATACGTTTTTTGACTTTATATACTTTTTGTGAACTGTATGTCCGGGTGAAGGCGTGCTTCCTGCCTCCCCCAATCCACCCCAAAGGAGGAACTATGCAAGCCCCTGGTGCAGGCCAATCCCAAACCCAGCAAGAAACTAACCGTCTGTTGGGGAAAACAGATTGCAGCACTCAGAGTCAAAGTTCTGCCCAGAGGACGGAGGATGTTTCGGGGGCTGTGCACAGTAAAAGGCAGTACAGCGCGCCTTGCAGAAGTTTGCCCCCTGATGTTTGACATGGAGGCATATCTGGCGGTTTTTGAGAGGCTGGCGGAAAGAGAGAAAACTCCCGGTGCCGTCTGGACGGAAGTTCTGGCGCCCTATTTGATCGGGGGGCCGCAAAAGGGGCCTACTTTGACCTCACTACCGAGCAACCCAAAGGGAAACTATGACCCCCTCAAGGCAGAGATTATGGCCGGGCTGGGAGTCACCCTAGCGGGCGGGCTCGCAGAGTCCATGATTGGCGGTTTGAAAAGCATAAGCCACCCGCTCCCAGCTGTTTGATTCTTCAAACACCTTGTTGCGCAAGTGGCTGCAACCTGAGGTGCTGAGTCCATCCGCCATCATAGACGGGGATCGTCATGGACCGCTACGCAAGTGGACTACCACGAGAGCTGCACGTTGGGTTGCCCAGGGAGACCCCAAGACGCTGGACCAGCTGATTGCCCTCGTGGAGCAGTACACCACTGCAGAGTCCTATCTGGGGCCCGAAAGTAAAGCCCAACAGTCCACGGGGCGCTCCAGGGATCGCTCCCAGGGGCCAAGCGTCAAAGCTTTCTCCGCCGACGACCAGGGGAACCGTGACCGGAGACCGAGTCGGGGTGGTCCACCCAAAAGAGAGAGGTTGATGGGCCCAGAGAAGGTACTTTCACCCCTTAAAAACCCCCTGGGTGGCCGAGCAGAAGTGCGCTGGGTTTGGAAGGGGGCCAACAATTGGGACATATTGCAGCACACTGTCCCCAGCAGGAGGGAAACCCATGGAATGTGGTGCCACCCGTCGCCTCTCCATGTTTGCTCACCCTGCCTGTAGTGCTTTTCCCCTGCCAGCCCCAGGCCCTCAGGAATGCCGTGTCCAGGTGAATGGGGTCAGTGTGGTGGCCCTGTTGGACTCTGGCAGCCTAGTTATCCTCTTGCGAGCTGCCATTCCGCATGACCTGGTTACCCCGGAAAAACGGGTGGGAGTGGTCTGCATATTGTCAAATGGTGATGTCAGGGCAGCATTGGCAGTACTCAGGGGGCCTGATCAAATCTTTAAAAGGGAGCCCACTGATATAGTGCCAGAATGTAACTGGTAATGGGCAGGTGGCCTAGATGCACCGACTTTATGGGCCCCTGAAATAACTTAGAGCCCTGATGTCACCAATATAAACAAATGCTCCCCCAGCCAACAACATACTATTTCACAGGTCAAATGACAAAACCAAAAATTATTGGTCTCAAAATATGGTTATGTGCTTTTTAAAAAAAGCATTAAAACATAACAAGAGCTGTATAAATCTGGTATAACCAGAATCAGAATCTCCTGCAAAATAGTTATCATGTCAATCATACTGCACACTGAACTCCAGAAAAAAGAAATCCAGGAAACAGGGCCACAGTGTCTTGTTTTTATTCTATTAGTAAAGATGTAATGCAGCATTTTATAGAACAAGCTTTGATTCATGCCACTGGAAAAACCTATGTGTAAAATTTGATGGTGAAGTAAGACCCAATTAATCTCTTAGGGTGCTGTACTACAGTTCTGAGTAATCTAGAGGTTACTAGAAGTTTTCTAATTTCTGCTAAAAAAAATAAAAAATAAAACTGATTCTGACATTTTAAAAACATAGTAATTAACCTTAAAAAGTTTAAAAGAATCAGTAATGTAACCTCTACAGAACTGAAACTTTTCTGCTCAAGAGCTGTTAAAAAAATATGACTCCTTTATTGCAAAAAATTATATAGCCTCATGTGTAATAAATAATGTACATTATGAAATGGAAAAAGCAAATTTCACATTTATTCATAGAGATCTAGGGATAAACCTAACTGAAACAGACACTTAAGCTACTCCACCGGACAGCCAGAGACATATTTTATGTTTTTGATGTAATTTTATCTGTGCTTAGAGCTTTACAAAAAAAAGATATTTTCAAATTCCAAATACACTTAAAAATTAGGAAGCAAAATCTAAAAAATTGTTTTTCAACTAGAAGGATTTAAAAAAAATATGCATTTCAGTTTCATTGGTGTTTATTTATATTTTACATTTTTAAACTATGGATTTTAGAAAATGTTAAATTTATTTAGAAAAATAATAAAAGGGCAAAAATGTAATTAAGATCTAAAAATAAAATATATAACAAATAAAAAAATAGGATTAAAACAATATGTTAGTTAACTATAATTAGTTTACTATATTTAGTTTACAATTAGTTTAGTTTAGTCTGCAAAGATAGCCCCTTTCTTTTTTTTTATTTTTCACACCAAATACTTTTTGATCTTTTATCTAAAATTGGACAACTTCTTTCAAAGGATCTCAACGTAAAACAGATTTTTTTGGGTTAAAAAATCTGAAACATTGCCCTCATAACCCTGGATAAAGACATTTGTACCATAATATCTCATCGGTAGAGTAGGCAACTATCTATAGGTTCAAAGACAATCCAAGAAAATGAAAAAAAATATTCGGACAGTAATAGATAATTGGGATTTGAAATATTATTATTAAATGGGCATATATGGATGTTCATTATTGATGTATTGTAACTTTATTGTTTTTCATTCGCTCCTAATTTGGTCTTGAACAGAACAAGCAAAAACTTCACTATCTAAATAGGGTGGTAATTTTTAACACCTCCTCAAAATATCTTCACATACACATCAACATATCTGACCTGCTTAAAGATTAAGGGCAACATGTCAGAAAAGAGGCGCCTCCACGCCCATTTTAAGAAGCATTAAATTAGTGTATGGTGCGCCCTAATGTATGAGCCTGTCAAAAATCTGGCGTGTGGTGAACCGCAGTATTATTGATGCACCTAATCTAGGCGCATAACATATCATTGCTAGTATATTTGATGCACCTACTTAAGGCGCCTAGTTTTGGTGCATTGCAATTCATCTATATAGAGAATAGGGCATCAACAGTTGTTTGGGGCAAAATACACCAAAAAAATGGTGCAGCCCTAATGGGACACGGCGCCCTGAATTATTACTACATTGTGCGGAATATGACTAAAATAAGTACATGTCTACCTGCTCATCATCAGAAATAGTTGTCTGATGTCCCTACTTCACAGGAACAGAAGGATTTTTCCACACAGTAAGTGACATCATATTGCTAGGATGTGCCCTTACTTACTGAGCATTGGGTAGCCAACTGCCAGACCAGTCACAAGGTGGCACAAAGAAAATTTCCTAACGTGGCTAGAATTTGAGTAGAGCGACATTTATGATGCCATTTGCACCAGTGTCCTAAATACATCAGATTGGTGCTTCTTAAACTTTAAAAAGTCCAGTCTAAATAAATGCAATAAGCTGCAGCTAAACATTTCATTGTTCGCAGTTAAACGATTCATTTTTATGATATTATTTTAGCCTTGACAGCATATAAATGTGTTCCCTTTGTACAACCGATCAACATCAACATGATCAGCAATGAGAAGATTAGCTGTCAAGTCATAATTGTTTCCTCAAGTCAGATTAATGCAAAGCAACAATTCCCATTTTTCCACCCACATATATATTTTTTTTATTTTAGTGCAGGATCAAGGTACATGGCTAATAATTGTATTATGCTTTCTATTTAACAGAGAAAACAGGACAAATATAATAAAGTGCAATTATTATTTTTTTTTATAATATAGCCTCTTCAGCAGGGAACAGTCAGAAAATGTCCACCATAGATCTCGTATTATAACTCTTCAAAGAAGCCTATAACATTAGCATGACTTATCCATGTAGGTAATAAGGGGATAGCACATGCTTATATGATACAAAACTTTCTGAAGAAACAACAGAGAGGCACACAGCGCTGGATGTTTTCAGTGATTGCGGCTCACTCTGGTTGGCATAATTGAGTGGTCTCTAAACAGGACCCAAGGGAACATGAGACATGCATGAGTTCACCAGAGGTCTTAATATGCCCAAGATGACTGCAGGGTGCTACACACCCCTTCTGTCATTCTTCCATCAGAGGGAAAACCCTAATAACTCAACCATGACCGGAAATAATGCTACTGACAACTCGAATGTCTATTTGTGGATGGGGTTGGCCACAGCTTTAGTGTAACATGTAGCTTCTTTACAGCATCAGCTTTTAGCTTCGTATCCGTCATACAGCCATGGTGAATGCACGCCAGTCAAGACAGGCAGCATGAACCGCCCAATATAGTAACACCCATTTCTAAACCCCCAGCTGCAACTTCATACGATCCTTTCCATTCTATAAAAAAACACAAGGGGAGAGAAGTCGGGAAAGACACCAACCAGAGTACAGAAGAAAGAGGAAGGAGAAGGGTACCACATTAGCTTAAAGGGGTTGTCTCGCTACAAAGAATAGCTTTCAACATGTTGGGAACACCAAATAAAGATGTTTTCCAAATATATTGCATTGTTCATTTTTTTGTTAAGGAGTTACAAGTGATTTTATCACCTACTGTGCTCTCTCTGGTTCCCCAAGTGACCAACCTGTGTACTTCTCCCCCTCTGCTGTTTGTTCTATCTGATAGCAGGGAATGAGGTCATCACACAGGTCGCTGCAGCTCACAACTTCGGACAGTGAGAGCTTGTTTGTTATCTGATCTTTCAGACAAAAGCCAGTAATTACTGCTGTTTACTTTAACTCAGAAGCTTCCCTGGTCCTGACAGCATGAGATTTATCTAATTAGCAGAAGTCTGAATACAAGGAGCTCATATGCTAATTAGAGACATCTTGGCCAGGAAGTGACAGAGCAAAGCAGCATTATTTTATTCATGCATCCTATGAAACTTTTAGATGAGACAACCCCTTTAAATATGCAAGACAAACAGGGAGTGCCTTGACATCAGACACCCCATCCTATTCTACCACACACTAACCCCTGACTAACCAGCCCCTGCAGTCAGGCAGCGACATCCCTAGTCAGTGCGGTCACCTTTAGGTTAATGGTTATAGCCCAATTCTTCTGTCATGCTGGGGATCTCCGTGAGGTTACCCCCTGCCAAATCCTACCCTACTTAAGTACTAGCCATGAGCTTGTACAAGCGACTTGTCATCTAAGATTTGCCTGGCATTGTTTTAGCGTCTACTTAGCTACTACCTTTATTCCCTAATGACCACCAACAGCTGTGCATGTACAAACTCGCATGTGTGCAACACTTGCTGCAATTACACTAAGGTCCCTGACCACCAAGTGGCCAATGCGATTTGAGTCAAAGTCCTTTTTCCAAGGGTACCAAGAGAGTATGGGTAAAAATGTCTCCTCTCAAGCACTCATCTTTATCTGTTGTTCCTGCATCTTGTACCTGTGCTTGCAGGGGAAACATGTACTTTCACTGTCCTGGCTTTCCTCCAAGCACCTTTGATGACTTTCCCCCTTCTGACATAGATCATATTCTCTCTTGGCTTTCCTATCCATACCCCTTATTAGCTCTCAGATACGGTTGCCACCCTAGCAAGTAAACTACCAGCCTAGCGAGTGTTTCTACCGGAAGGTCAGTACCAGTATCTTATATGCATCGGCAACATTAAATGCTGAGGGATTTGCTGTCCAGGAGGACTGATGCTGGACAATACTGGAAGCTGTTCAGTAGACTAAAAAACTTATCAGCAACTAATGTTGCCAATACATATCAGATACTGTTACTGACCTCTGGGTGGAAATACCTGCTGAGAGGTGGTTTATCGGCTGGGTGACACCCTACCTTATTTATATAATTAATTTATATAGCGCTGTCATACTCCACAGGGCTGTACAACGATTGCTGTCATTCATATTAATTAGTGTTGATTGAACTGTTCTACAAAAGTTATGCTCGAGTAGAACTTCTCCAATTTTTAGAACGTGAACCGAACATTTTACTGTCCGTTCGAGTAAAGTTCTAGTTCAACACGCCATTTTCAGTTTCGTTTTCAGTGGCTTTATGCACTTTTGGCGGCTATCCAGTCACCTTTCTGCACTTTTGGCGGCCATCCAATCAGTGCAGAGCACAGAGAAGTGTCAAAAACGTCATTGCTGAGGTGTAGGGGTCTGATTGGCTGCTAAAATCACATGACCATGTTATATATATTTCACTGTATTGCCTTGTGAATGCCATTTTCAGCTCACTCTCTGTACTGTACAGACTGCTCTTAGTTAGATAGCATTTTCCTCTCCATAGACATAAATAGTTAGGGAGCTTGGTATTGCATCTTTCCCACACCCAGAAGCTGTTATTTGGCGACATTTTCAGGCTTACATAATGCCTATCTCTCATATACATGGATATGTATATGCTTGGATTTGCCCAAAAGTTCAGTTTTTGCCGTTTTGGGGGTTCAGTAATTGTATAACACACCGTCTCCAAATCTCCTATGTGTCACAGGTGCTTTTGAGCCCCCTCAAGATGCAGGACCCTGTAGCAGCTGCTACTGCTGCATCTCCTATAGCTACGCCCCTGCTTGCAGGCTGTCCTCATCGTTTCAGTTAGCCATTGAAAGGAATAAAGTATTTTAGCCTCTCAAATTTTTTCTGTCACTCTTAGAGCCAAATTATTTTCACTAAGTTGTTCCACGTGTCCAGTTTTCTGTTATGGATGATAATTACAGCTTCTCCTCACTTGTATAGGTATAAAAATTAACCAGAACATCTTCTCCCACGACTTTAATAGGGTTCGAAGTTCGAATTTGAATAGAACTTCGAACCGAACTCACAGAAGTTCGAGGTTCTAATCAAACTAGAACTTTTTACTGTTCTCTCAACACTAAGATTAATGAACCCGAGGAAGTCTGCTTTTGGACGAAACGCGTAGCTATATTAGAATAAACATAGCTTTTACTAAAATATTTAAGGTTTTGCGCTACTAATCTTTATTACTCTTTTCGAACTGGATTGCCTCAGTGAGCGTGAGTTGTGCTCTATACTTAGAACTAACTCACTTTTGAAACTTGTTCACTCACTCCATGGGGATCGTGGAGTTTGGCCGTGAGATCTAGCTGCAACCTGTGTTACCAGTGATCCGGATAAACGGATGGAGAGTTGTACCGGCCAAAGCACAACAAGAAGGTGAGAGGGGAGGTCCATAGTAGACATCAGACATCTGTTTGGTTCCAGTGGATTGCTGCATATTTAATGGATCACAGTAATTCTAGAATAACCCTAAATAGGGGAATGTCCATATGACAGATTTTAATCTATATTTGACATGGATTCCAAGTCGAATTCCACATTAGATTCCTTTTACAAACCAACTCCCATTCATTTGAATGGGCAGTATGTGCTGTAGTTCACACTACAGATTTTCCACATATGGATTTCAAATGTTCATTCTTTGAAGTGAATTGTGTTCAAATTCTGCTTTAGTAGGTGTGTGACACAGACACACGTGATAGATGGCTGAATTCGCATCCAAATCTGAGGCAAAAACCACCTCTGAAAAGATTAAATCTGCACCAGAAATCTCAGGTAACACCTTGGAATTCTGTTGAGGATGATGTCGGATATTTCATATGAACATACCCTAATAATGAAAAGCTCCAGGTTAGATAATTTTTTTTATTCATGATCTTTGCTAATCAGAGATTTGATATTTATTTTGTTTTGATGGACCATCTCTTGCTCCAATGTCTCTGACTCTTTTGTCTCTTCTCTTACAAAATTCTAATGCTCAGTAATAGAAGAGTGAAGAAATCAGGCGATACCTTTTAGAGGCTAACTGAATATATTTGATGGTGAGCTTTCGAGAGGACTAGCTCCCTTCTTCAGACATGGTGTTATACAACAAACTGAAAATTCACAGACTTTTTATACACAAAAGACATGGACCTTCAAAGGATCTTAGAATTCTTAAAAATAACAAAATGCAATATAAGTAGAGCAGTTATTTACAACAGGTCAAGAAATAAACAGTCTGGAAACTTGTGAGCCGTGACAGGAGCGATCAGTAATTATTTCTCTCATCTATATGCAACTAGGGGAGATTTGTTGCTCTCACAGTTCACACATAGTTTGACATGAAGCTGCTATGAATATTCAACCCATTTTGCAGAGTTTTAAATTTTTGCATTAATTTATATTAACATTCCTTCCTCTCCCCCTGTATCTTAAAATGTCCCATTAATACCGTAACCTGCAAATCTTCCATGGAGTGATTTTCTTCAGAGAAATGTGCGGCCACTGGCAGATCTGTTCTGTTGTTGTTAATGGTGAATCTGTGTGAATTCATGCGCTGACTGAGTCTCTGCCCTGTTTCCCCAACATAGAGGCCTGTGGTAGGACATTGCACACACATGATCAGATACACCACATTGGAAGACCTGCAGGAAAATGTCCCCCTAATTCTGTGAACCTGTTGTGACTGTGGGACAGGTACACTGTCAGTGGTGTGGATGTGCCTGCATTTCTTGCACCTGTTCTGCAGACAGGGTGAGGTGCCATTTTCTGTTGGGGCCTTCAGGGCGCTCCGGACAATAATGCCCCACAGGTTTGTTGGTTGCCGAAAGGAAAGGAGTGGGGAGACTGGGAATATTTCTTTGAGTCTGTTGTTCCAATGTAACAAAGGTTGGAGTTCCTTGGCAATCTTTCATAGGATCTCCAGCTGTGGGTTGTAGGTGACAACTAGGGGCACTCGTTTTTTCATTCTGGGTCTCTTTGTATGTAAGCAGACTGTCTCTGTTGATGGCGGCTGCTTTGCTGATTTGGTTGTCTGTCAATTTTGGTTTGTATCCAAGTTTGATAAATTTCATCCTCAGATCCAGGCGGTGTTTGTCCAGGTCTGCTTTGTCGGAGCAAATACGATTGTACAGCCTGGCTGTAGATAATAGACTGTCTTGTGTGCTTGGGGTGGAAGCTGTCGTTTCTGAGGTAGGCTGTTCTGTCTGTGGGTTTGTGGTATACTGATGTGAGTAGCTGGTGGTCCTTAATGTGTATTGTGGTATCCAGAAAGTGGATTTTGCTCTCTGAATAGGTAAGCTTGAGGTTGATGGTGGTGTAAAAGTTATTGAAGTCATTATGGAATTGAATTAGGGCCTCCTCGCCCGCAGTCCAGATGACAATGATATCATCGATATAACGGAGGTACATCATGGGTTTGGCGGTGCAAGTGGATAGATACGCTCCTTCCAATACCGCCATAAAGAGATTTGCATACTGGGGTGCACATCTGGACCCTATGGAAGTTCCCATTTGCTGTAGATACAGATCTTCTCCAAAATTAAAATAGTTGTGGCTGAGTATAAACTGGATGAGCTGTGTGACTGGTTTTGTTGGGAGGTCTTGTTTCTCTAGCTGCACCCGACATGCTGCAACTCCATCCTTGTGGGGAATGTTTGTATACAAGGATTATACATCCATGTTGGCCAAAATGGTGCCCTCAGGAAGTGGACCGAGGGCATTGAGTTTGTTAAGAAGGTCTGTGGTGTCCTGGATGTAGCTTGAAGTATCTTTGACCAGGGGTTTTAGGAGATTTTCCACCCAACCTGAGATATTCTCTGTCAATGTCCCAATGCCCGAAATGATAGGCCTCCCAGGGTTGCCATCTTTATGGATCTTGGGGAGCATATAGAAGCAGCTTGGCTTGGGATCGTCTGGGATAAGCAATTCCACCTGCTTCCGGACCTGAATTGGAAACTTTTTTATCATGTCCTTTAGTTGTTTCATATAGGCCTCTGTGGGATCATTTCCAAGTTTGTAGTAGTGGATGGGGTTTGACAGTTGTCTGTTCACTTCCTGGATGTAGTCAGTGGTGTTCAGTAAGTAATGCTCAGACAACCATGAAGAGCCATGACCCAAACCGGAACCTGTCACACCCTAAACCACACTTCATTTACCCATGTGAACCTGACCAGTATTTTTTTATGAAAAAGGTTGGACAATTAGCCTCAGGGCCGCTAATCCTTATTACCTGCTGTTTCTTGCCTCTGGGCTGAAACATCCTCTGCCCACAATATGTCAACTTTGGCACCAACACCACATATTTCCTTCAGCTTACCATTCTCTCAGTACACAGCAGGTCTCCATACCTCCCAAATTTCTAGACTATTGAAGAGGGACACTAAAGCTATGTTCACACGGCATAATTGCGGGACGTATTTCGCCCCGCAATTACGCCGTGTGCTCGGGAGCGGGGGCGGGGGGACCGGCAGCCCACCGGCCCCATAGACATTCATTATTCATGGTGCATATACGCCGTGAATAATTGACGTGTCACTTCTCTCCCCGCTCGCCGTATTGTGCGAGCAGGGAGAGGAGACGTAATCCATAGTTCTCTATGAGAACTGTGGGCTACCGTAATGACTGACGTATATCACCCCGTATTTCACGCAGTACGGCGCGAAATACAGGGCAAGATACGTCCCATTTTAAGCCGTGTGAACATAGCCTTATGGTTCTAAGTGTGAAAGATCAGTTCCTTTCTGCATATCTTCACTTTGAATAATTCTGAATAGCACAAAAATCTATTTTAAAGAGACATTTTTAACATTCAAACTGCACCAAATCAGAATATAAGATGGTGACCTTTCTAGTTACAATAAGTAATACATATTTTATAGAAAATAAATCATCTCTATGATCTCGAGTGACAAATTTAAATAAACCCACATTTCCAATTTCTGCACAGAGAAAATTCCAAACTGTAGGAAAAGGAACACAATACATGTTGCGTGAGAACAATACTAGCGGCCGGCTAATTGCTGTTTCATTTAGCTTTATATTAATTCCAACAATACAGTTATTTTCCCAAAAAAAATATAAGCTGGTTGTCTTGGCAACTTTACTTTATAGACTTGGTCTTTTCTTGGCAGTTAAACAATTTTTCCATCCAAACCTTCCAATAATCTTATGATATGTAATTAAACCCAGAATGTTAAATATTTTTCAAGAACAGAATTGTAAGGGATAATTAGGATATATCTTTTTTTCTATCTACAGCTACTATTTTTTGTTTATAATCTATTCAAAATAAGATATTCTGTTTCCAAGTGTGAGTGGAAGCATACTTGGCTTATAGATGTACTTAATTTCTAATTGCCCCTGCTTACTTATCACAAGAAGACATGTCTTGTCATATTTTACAGTGATCATACAATTAATTTTTCAGATCCAATTTTGAAAGATCATTCTTATACTTGGCTCTCTAAAATTGCCATAAGATAAGAAGCCTCCTCTGTCACCATTAGCCAAATTCACACTTGGTTCAGAAACAATCAAACAAGTATAAAACTTGTATGACTGTTCAGTTTAATGTGCCTACCATAGACTAACATACACACGTCATAGTACATGCTTTTTGGTAGGGTTGTATTAAAAAGTGTGACTGATACCCTTTTGGTATAAGTTTACTTATCATAGTATATAGGTACATTCGATTTTCTTTGGCCCTTTATCTGTCTCAAAAGAAACAAAAAAACAACAAGAACACAAATGTGACAAGTGTTCCAAAAATACACCACCTTGAAAAACAGAAAAAAAGAACAAAAAATGTGTATTTAAAACTTAACTTTTAATCTAAAAGCTAAAATTGAGTACAAAAATATGAAATTAGTGGGCAAAAGCAAAATAGGTGTGATTAAAAATCCCTATTATGCCCTACTTGGGCTACCTCGCCCTATGAACCTAACCACAGGGAAGGCGTCCTGAAAAAGGACGCCCCTGTCAGGAACCTAAGCCCTAGATATAAATTACCCTAATAGCTAAAGTGGGGAAGAAAGAGGCAAGTACACCTTTTAATGTGCATTTTGCCCAAAAGAGTGCCGACATGTTTCAATGTCCCTGGCATTTCCTCAGGGGACCAAAAGGAGAATAGATGAAAAAAACCACCAGCAGTGCAATCCTGCACAAAAAACAAAAGTTCTAGGGTATCAAAAAGATCATATACCTGAGAATGATGAATAAAGGTATAATGATACAAAACAAAGCATAAAGATGGTTATAAAGTCAAAAGGCATTCCATTATATAATCAAAAGAGGCATTCATAAAGCCCAAAATAGGTGAATCACAATCAAATAGGTGTATTTGGGTGTATTGGTGACTGTGGTGTGGACACAATTAGGTATAACAATGATCCCACCATAACCCCAAAATTGTAAAGGGAATATGTTGATCTGCCTCTGATAGTAAGCAGATCCAATATGCAGGATACCACAGCAATAGACACCCCAAATAGGTCAAACACCCATGTCCCTAATCAGAGCTAGAGTTCACCTCATAACACTCCTCCAGTAAGGAGAGAACTGGCCCAAGGTAGGGCACAAACTGGTCCTGAATAAAGCTTCAGCTGAATTGAGGTCCAGTTTGTGCCCTATGATCTTTTTGATACCCTAGAACTTTTGTTTTTGTGCAGGATTGCACTGCTGGTGTTTTTTTTTTCATCTATTCTCCTATTGGTCCCCTGAGGAAATGCCAGGGACATTGAAACATGTCGTGACTCTTTTTGGGCAAAATGCACATTAAAAGGTGTACTTGCCTCTTTCTTCCCCACTTTAGCTATTAGGGTAATTTATATCTAGGGCTTAGGTTCCTGACAGGGGCGTCCTTTTTCAGGACAACTTCCCTGTGGTTAGGTTCATAGGGCGAGGAAGCCCAAGTAGGGCATAATAGGGATTTTTAATCACACCTATTTTGCTTTTTCCCACTAATTTCATATTTTTGTACCCTTAAGCTGTCTATATGAAGTGAATTGAAGTGTAGTTAATTTTATTACCAGTGCATGATTGGTGGGATATCTGCTTCATACTAGTTACCTGCTGTATCAAGTTGTGAAGGGAAACATATTTTTCTATATATTTTTCTAATACTTTTCTAATAAAGTTTGTGGTGAAAAACATTATTACACATATATAAGCTTAGCTGAACAGCAGAGATACTCCAAGATGGCGCCTGCTTCCAGGACCACTCCCCACTATGTGGCAGCATGGACCTGGGTGGAAACCATGACCATATCTGGAGAACCAATGAACTAGTGCCACATTCATGATGGATGCAAGAAACAAAGGAACTTAACTACGCCCCTGAAAGCAATTTGTAAAATCCATTGTATTATAATAAAGGCTGATTCAGTTTGCGCCTGTACACACTAAGGAGTAGAGGTCATACCAGCTGTCTGTGTTTTGATGTCATTTCTTCAAGCCGGTAATCAGTGTTCAATTTGGACAGAAGTAGTCACGCGGTGTACCCCTGAACCCCAACAAAGTGACCGGTACAAAGACTTACTGAAACTCACAGGGACTTATGTGTGGACCAGAAGTCACTTTCTTTCTTCATTCTAATAAAGGCATTAATGTGAGTCTAACAAGATTTAATTGAAAAGGTAACTTCTAACCAGGGATCAGACCTTCTAGGTTTCAGATTTTCTGAGATTTTAATGTAGCATATATATAATATAGGCACTGATGGGCTTTTCAAACCTTGACCTTGCATGTTAGAATTATTAGTTATCAATATTAAAATTCATTGTATTTCTAAAAATAATTAAAAAAACAGATTGAATAATGATCTGCAATATTCTTCATGATCAAACCAGCTTTATGGATTTGATATCTACAGTAAAACTACAGATGGTATACCATCATATACTCTCAAGGAAGCTGCATATAGCATTAGTGAGGTCTAGGGAATATTCAGTTTTGCCCCAAACATGGTCTCACGATACTTGAGACCACATATTAAAATTAGCTAATCTACTTCATATCTGTATATACAGCAGGTGAAATATGTATTGAACACGTCATCAATTTTCTGAGTAAATATATTTCTAAAGGTGCTTGTCATGGAATCGGTTTAGTTGGTACTGTCAGGATAACGGGTATGCAAGTGGTGGATCCACTGGATCACCATGAGAGATGGTGCAAACCATGCTAGGGAGCTGAGTCTAAGGAGCCCCACGATATTCACCAGAGCCTGCCTCAAGGAGGGTTGGCCTGGGAGCAGATAGAGGTGGCAGCTCCCCAACAGGTCTCACCAAAGACAGGTTGTAGAGCAACCAGGCAAGTAGCAGACAGGCGTGGCGAAACAGATACAACAGCAGGTGTCACCAGGCAACAGCAAACACCATATAGGACAGTGACACAGAAGTCAGGATCAATGAAGGAACATCAACACACTGACCCAGAGCACACGCAGGAAGTTCCTTGAATCCCCGGTTGTGCTAGACCATTGGGCAGGTAATTAGGCACTGACCCTTTAAATCTCAGAGAGCTGGAGCACACACCCTATAGGGGAGAGTAGGTGCATGCACACTGGTCACAAGCAGGAGATGTGAGCAGAGCAGGAGCAGGGGGATCAGAGGCAAGAATGCCGACACAAGAACGCCCACAGTCCTGAGCAGGCACCGCAGCGTGCATCGTAACAGTGCTATTGACTTGATGAGCGACATGTATGAACGGGGCTGTGCCAGATATCTGGCATCTTTTCAGCCCAATATCAGGCGCAGACCTGTTCATGCATTTTCAAATGTCCCGCATGCCACTCCCGGGCGCATTAAATAACCCAGGAAGGCGGGGCGCACTAGAACCGTAACAAAGCTACATATTTATAGCTTTGCTATGGCATTTCTGGGCGCATTACAGCTGGAACAGGTATACCACTTTCAAAGTGGTATACCTGAGCCAGAAATGTGTCCCTAGCACTAGAATGCGCCTGATTTATGAACCCGCTGTAGAGCGGGTTCATAAATTAGGCACATTCTATGCCTTTATTATGCTTATGAAATTTTGCATTCCCACGCCAAATTTCATGCATGTCGCCTGGTATTCTCACCAGATGTCGGTAACAAGCCATCCCATCCACACAGGCAAAGAAACCAAACCATAGATGTCCATAAATTAAGTTATGTGTAATAAGGAGAAATGACACAGGAAAAAGCATTGAACACACTGGAATTTTTATACTTTGTACAAAAGCCTTTATTGGTTATGACAGGTTCTAGACACCTCCTGTATGGAGAAACTAGTCACATGCATTACTAAGGTGGAATTTTGGCCCATTCTTCCACACACTCTTCAAATCCTGAAGCTTCCGTGGGCTCCTTATATGAACTCTGAGCTTTAGGTCCTCCCATAGATTTTCTACTGGATTCAGCTCAGGTTATTGGCTCGGCCATTTTAGCAGCTTTATTTTCTTTCTCTGAAACCAATTGAGAGTTTCCTTGGATGTGTGTTTGCGATCACTATCTTGCTGAAATGTCCACCCTAGCTTCATCTTCATCATCCTGGTAGATTTCTATCAATAATGTCTCAGTACATTTTTCCATTCATCCTTTCTTCAATTATATAAAATGTACCTGTGTCCTATGCTGAAAAACAGCCCCACACCATGATGTTCCCACTTCCACACTTCACTGTTGGTATTGTATTTTTGGGGTGAGAGACAGTGCCTTGTGGCTTCCAGACATGGTGTGTATTATGGCAATCCAAAGAGTTAAATTTTGGTCTCATCTGACTAACTATATTCTCCCAGTAATTCACAGGTTTGTCTAAATGTTGTTGAGCAAACATTAAATCTGCTTATACCTGCTTATTGTTCAGCAATGGAGTCTTGTGTGATGAGCGTGTATACAGGCCATGGAGGTTAAGTACATCATTGTTTTCTCTGAAACAATTGTACCTGCTGATTACCAGTTTTTCTGTAGCTCTCCACAGGTGGTCCTTGGCTCTTGGATAACTCTTCTGATAACTCTTTTTACTCCTTTTTCTGAAATCTTGCATGGGACACCTTGTCATGGCTGGTTTAAGGTGAAATATTGTTCTTTCCACTTTCGTATTATGACTCCAACAGTGCTCACTGGAAACTTCAGTAGTTTAGAAATTTTTCTGTAACCAATGCCATAAGTATGTTTTGCAACAATAAGGTTCTGAAGGTCTTGGGAAAGCTCACTGGTTTTACCCATCATGAGATGTTTCTTGTGTAGCACCTTGGTAATGAGACATCTTTTTATAAGCTATCAGTTTGAAACAGCTGATATTATTTTTCATTAAGTGGCAGGGTTGATTTCTAATTACTGAGAGATTTCAGCTGGTGTCATTACATGGCTTTTCACACCTATCTTTCTTACTGTGTTCAATATTGTATGTTCAATACTTTTTCCCTGTGTCATTTCTCATTATTATACATAACTTATGGACATCTATGCTTCAATTTCTTTGCCTGTGTGGCTTGGATGGGTTGTTACCAACATCTGGTGAGAATGTCATGTCCATAGCACCTTTAGCAATGTATTTACGTAGACAATTGGTCACATGTTCAATACTTATTTCACCCGCTATACACTCACCGGCCACTTTATTAGGTACACCTGTCCAACTGCTCGTTAACACTTAATTTCTAATCAGCCAATCACATGGCGGCAACTCAGTGCATTTAAGCATGTAGACATGGTCAAGACAATCTCCTGCAGTTCAAACCGAGCATCAGTATGGGGAAGAAAGGTGATTTGAGTGCCTTTGAACGTGGCATGGTTGTTGGTGCCAAAAGGGCTGGTCTGAGTATTTCAGAAACTGTGATCTCTGGGATTTTCACGCACAACCATCTCTAGGGTTTACAGAGGGAAAGTAAGAAAAAAAATCAGTGAGCGGCCCGTCCTGGGGGGCGGAAATGCCTTGTTGATGTCAGAGGTCAAAGGAGAATGGGCAGACTGGTTCAAGCTGATAGAAAGGCAACAGTGACTCAAATAGCCACTCGTTACAACCAAGGTAGGCAGAAGAGCATCTCTGAACGCACAGTACGGCGAACTTTGAGGCAGATGGGCTACAGCAGCAGAAGACCACACCGGGTGCCACTCCTTTCAGCTAAGAACAGGAAACTGAGGCTCCAATTTGCCCAAGCTCATCGAAATTGGACAGTAGAAGATTGGAAAAACGTTGCCTGGTCTGATGAGTCTCGATTTCTGCTGCGACATTCGGGTGGTAGGGTCAGAATTTGGCGTCAACAACATGAAAGCATGGATCCATCCTGCCTTGTATCAATGGTTCAGGCTGGTGGTGGTGGTGTCATGGTGTGGGGAATATTTTCTTGGCACTCTTTGGGCCCCTTGGTACCAATTGAGCATTGTTGCAACACCTTGTGGAATCTATGCCACGAAGAATTGAGGCAGTTCTGAAGGCAAAAGGGGGTCCAACCCGTTACTAGCATGGTGTACCTAATAAAGTGGCCGGTGAGTGTATATAGAGATGATTCTTATGTACCATGACAACAGGTCAAAATTGATGATCTCATTAATCAACTGCTTCATCTATTGGTAGAGAACTCTTGAGATCAACCTCGTTGCACCTTTAAGTCATTTTTGCTTAGACTGGTATAGACCCAGCTAATAATGCATGGGGTGTTAAACAATGGTAGTCTATGTGGTGCCATCAGGGCCGCCATTAGGGGGGTACAGGCAGTACCCCCGATGGGGCCCGGAAGGTCTATGAAGCAAGGGGGGGCCCGCCGCCACTGGCGGGTACCGCCCCCTTGCTCCGCAGAAATGCTAGAGAACATGCCATGTGTGGCGCCGCTGTTTGCGGCTGGGGCCCGGCGGCGCAGCGCTGCTCATAGAGCGAGGGGGTAGGGACGGGTGGCACTGTGTGCGGCTGGGGCCCGGCGGCGCAGCGCTGCTAAGAGCGGGGGGGAGCGCGGGGCGGGCGGCGCTGCAGGTCTGGTCACAGCTGCGCTGATTGACATGCGCAGAGCGCGCTCTACTTACTCCTCCTGCGCGCTGTGACCGGAGCAGGCAGGCCCTTTTCTTCCTCTGCCGGCGAGATGCGGGACGGCTAAGTAAATCAGTGAGACCACGCCCCCACGGGCGGGGCTTCACTGATTCAAATTGTCCCGCATCCCGCCATTGGGCAGAAGCCGCGCGGGCAGAGAGAAAGAGAAGGGCCCGGCTCCGGTTACAGCGCAGGAAAAGTAAGTTGATCAATCAATGTTAGCTGTAATTAGGAGTGCGGGCCCTCTCTCTCTAGGAGGGGGGCCCCACCCGGCCACCTGCTGCCTGGCTACCTGCCTTTCCACCCGGCCACCTGCTGCCTGGCTACCTGTCCTTGCACCCGGCCACCTGCTGCCTGGCTTCCTGTCCTTGCACCCGGCCACCTGCCTAGCTACCTGTCCTTGCACCCGGCCACCTGCCTGGCTACCTGTCCTTGCACCCGGTCACCTGCCTGGCTACCTGTCCTTGCACCCGGCCACCTGCCTGGCTACCTGTCCTTGCACCCGGCCTCCTGCCTGGCTACCTGTCCTTGCACCCGGCCACCTGCTGGCTACCTGTCTTGCACCCGGCCCCCCTGCCTGGGCTACCCTGTCTTGCACACCGGCCACCTGCCTGGCTACCTGTCCTTTGCACCAGGCCACCTGCCTGGCTACCTGCCCTTCCACCCGGCCACCTGCCTTGCTATCTGCCCTTCCACCCGGCCTCCTGCCTGGCTACCTTCCCTTCCACCCGGCCTCCTGTCTGGCTACCTGCCTTTCCACCCGGCCTCCTTCCTGGCTAACTGTCCTCGCACCCGGCCTCCTGCATGGCTACCTGCCCTTCCACCCGGCCTCCTGCCTGGCTATCTGCCCTTCCACCCGGCCTCCTGCCTGGCTACCTGCCCTTCCACCCGGCCTCCTGCCTGGCTACCTGCCATTCCACCCGGCCTCCTGCCGGGCTACCTGCCGGTCCACCCGGCCGCCTGCCTGGCTACCTGTCCTTGCTCCCGGCCACCTGCCTGGCTACGGGGCCTTGCACCCGGCCACCTGCTGCCTGGCTACCTGTCCTTGCACCCGGCCTCCTGCCTGGCTACCTGTCCTTGCACCCGGCCACCCGCCTGGCTACTGCCTTCCCCCGGCCCCTGCCTGCTACCTGCCCTTCCACCCGGCTCCTGCCTGGCTTCTGCCCTTCCACCGGCCTCCTTGCTACCTGCCCTTCCACCAGGCTACTTGCCTGCCTGTTCCCGGCTACCTGCCTAGCACGCCCTCCCCCACACCGCCTGACTACTGACACTTGCTACTTGGCTATCCACCTGCCTGCCTGCCTGGCTACATAACTACCCACCCGCCTGGCGCCTTATCTGCCTGCCCGGCTACCTACACGCCCAGCTACCTACTTACCTAGCTAGGCTATCTGCCTACCTGGCTACCTACCCGTCTACTTGGCTACCCACCTGGCTACCTACTTACCTGCCCACCTGGCTACCTAGCCAGGCTATCAACCCGTCCAGCTGCCTGTCTGGCTACCTAGCTAGGCTACCTGCCCACCTGGCTACCTAGTCTGGCTACCTACCTACCCATCTGGCTCCCCACCTGCCTGCCCGCCTGGGTCCCGAACCCAGCTACCTACCTGCATGTCCAGCGGGGGGCGGGGTTTGAGGGGGGGGGGCCCAGGGGCTGCAGCTGTATGGGGCCCTGAAATTTCTGTTGGCGGCCCTGGGTGCCATATGGTTGCTCTATGGAGAATGAAGTCTAATTGGGTATCCTAGACTCCTTGCTTATGCCTCGAACTGATCATGCAAAAGACAGAAGTGGCAAGGTTTTTGAATGATGCCTTTCAACAACTTTCAGATAGTAAATAAAAGTTAAGTGGTTTGAAACAAATGTAATCTGTTAGCAAGTGTAGGTGTAAAACTGTTGGAGGTAGTGATTATACACCTGTGCTCTCTAGAAGGAATTCACAAGATTTTTTAAAATATATACCTTAATTAAATGAAGACATTCTGTAACAAGCCGCCACCTGGAAAAAACACCAAATCTATTTATAAGTTTTTTAGACCTGCAGCATTCCTTTTTCAGTCCTTTTGGATCATAGCTGATTTTTCTAATTCCTTTTGATTCATAAGTAAGCACTAGAGATAAGACATTTCATTTTACAGCTTATTTATCTTTGGAAATAATGAAGCAGATACATTGTTAAAGTTCATTCAATGCACCGTACATACAAAGAGTCATACACATTTACAAGGCAGTATAACTAAGTGGAGATGCTTGATTCTAAATGTGTAAAACATCTATGATTCATTATACACATTGACACAAATTACCCACAGGGCCACAGTCTGTCCTCAAAATCC